>JASDQU010100126.1:379481-450466 GCA_032191745.1 Picea mariana
AGGTACTCTTTATGATATCATCCCACATGCTCCTCTGTCGAAAATGGATCTGAAAAATCCAAACCTAGGACCCCATGTCGAAGGTGTGGTTGGTTCTATTTCCCATGTCTTTGTGGGCCAACTAGTTGATCAGATGGGTCACGTGACTCTTTTTCCAAACCCATAAACTATTGTGATCGTTGCTCCAACTTCTCTATTCCCCACTCAAACCTCTTAGGTGAATTCGGTGCAATCCATGCAACCAAGGAATCCTCAACAACCTGGAGGAAAGAAGAGGAATCACAAAAGGAAAAATTCTAATCTTGAGCATGGGACTGCTCAAACCCAAAACAACCAGGGGGGGGCATGAAAGAGAAGAATAAGAGTTAGTTACCCTAGAAAATTTATGGGGAGGACCGTCCTACTCACCAATGTCCTAGGAAGGATGAGATCCATCGATATTTGGCACAACAGAAAGCTCAGCGACAAACTGTTGTTAACCCATCCTTTCCCCCCTTGACCTCAACAATGGTTTCCTCAAATCCTATCCTCCCACAATGAATAATGGAAGGTACCCCTCAATATGAGGGGTCATCCTTGAATTCCACTATCTTCATGTGTTATCAGACGTTCAATATCAAAACTCAGGCTCGCAATTATTATAATCTCGAGATTACTTCAATTGTGTAAGAGATAGCTTCCTATTCCCATCCTGGTGGCTCTCTCCAGATAAAAAATACATCCTTTGAAACATTTTACACCCCCCCCCCGTCGAAGGGTGTTCTTCGACGCATGGCACACAACCCAAATGCACGGGTCACCCACAACTACATTATTATGGAAGACTTGACCCAGGCATCTTGTGCCATGTCTACACTCGAAGTCCTCCAACACTGCCTTGCGCAACGTAAAGCTTTGTTATAATTTATAGGGAGGTTGATCCCTTGGATTCGAGCCTTATTACCATTGATTCAGATCATTTTCATCATAGGATTTTCCACCAAATCTCTTTTCAGATTAAAGTGAGTAATGGGGAAAAACATCCTTCGTACTGTGGTTGATGAAGGATCCTTTACTTGTATCAAGTCCATTACTTTTTGGAAACCTATTGGATCTCCAAAAATCCATGTGTCTACTACCATATTGAAAGAATTTTATAGACATATGTTCCAACCTCATGGTATTATCATTTCATTAGCCATTGATCTAGGTAGAAAGACTATCTCAGTTGTTGTGAGGGTATTCAATGCACCTCTTGAGTATAATATGTTACTCAGGCATACTACATTCTATGAGATGACTATAGTTGTCTCATATTTCTTTAGGGTCTTATGCTTTCCTCATGAGAGGAAAATAGTTACTACCGACCAACTTGCATTTTGTACCCCGAACGTTGGATCCAAAGTGGGTTCGAATGTACCATTTTTTAGTGATTCCTAGAGCACTTACATGAATGTTGATGTAGGGATGTTCAAAGACTTTTCGTTGATGGGAACTTTCCCCCTTCCTACAACATCCCCTTCCACAAGAATTTATCTTGTCAATAAGATTCCTTTGTTTACCTATGGATCCCTCGGGTGTTATGATCCTTAGGTGGTGCCTCATCCCAAGGATGTTGAATCTTATGGAGGAAGTATGTCACTTGTAGCAGTTGAAATTGCCTCCCTGATGATCCTGCTAGTGTCATTGATACTAGTCAACACCTTCATCCTCATATGGAGTGCGATCTGTCTACTCCACTCGTACGGGTTGTTAAATCTTTGAGTTCACACGATTTCCTAGATACCAAGTTGCCTTCAAATGAGGTCATCCTGTAATTTATGGCTTCCATTGATAAGCCAAGGGAAGATGAGAATCATCAAGAATCCATCCTTCCTAATTCAAAACTGATGAGAGTTAGCATGATGAGCTTTGATCCGAGACTTGGGGTATTCCCTAGAGAATCCAATAGACCTCCCAGTCTTGGCCCTTTTCTACCTTGGTTTTCTTTTTCAAAACTTTCCACCACATTCTCTTCTCTTCTTATGTTGAATATTCATGTTTCCTGCCTCCTTCACATCTTGATGGGCATCATCAAGGAGTTTTCCTAGCTCACAGAACCACTCATGGTGAGTATCTTAGATGGAATAAATTCATTACTAGGTGGTGTCGCCCTGGAATGGTGTGCCATATGATGTTGACACTGACCCATCATTTCATTGGTGACAGAAAGAATCCTTGGTCGGAGCATAGAAATGGGCTCTACTTCATGCAAAGTGTCGAATGCATAGTGCCTTGTACATAGGTGTTTGTTGTGAGTGATTTTTTGTTTTGCATATACCATATCCAAAAAACAAAATTGAGATTTCACTACATGTTTTGACCTCAGAATCTAGTCTTCATGTCTTGACAGAGCTAAAAGGGACTCTTTTTGTGAGAACTGGTGAATTCCACTAAACCTGAGGTACAATTTTTTAACCCACATATAGGGATAGGATTTTCCCTGCCTCCATGATTTGCATTATTAGCCATATGTTCTGTCAATATTATGCCTTAGGTATGATCCCATCAAGTTGTGACCTTGGCCTCTTCATTTTTCATATTGAAAATTGTACTGTAGTTCCTACCCTCCATGGGAACCCTAGTTAGCACCTCGATTTCCATCTGGTGCCCATGCTGTGATTTCTTGTAGGCACGGGAACCCTCCTATACACCCACCATGACTTGATTGTTGAGCCTCATCCTCCTATATTCATCTATATTTTGGCCATATCTCGATGGGGTTCCCAAAATTTTTGTGTTTCTTTACGTTCACTTATGCATTTGCGCCTACTCATGTCATGCACCCCATCCTTGTGTTGTTGTCATGCACCCCATATTTTTTGAGTGCTCAACACACCCTAAAAGTTCTGTGACCATTTCCTTTTGGGTACCACCTTGTTTTCCACCTTTGATTGTTCTCGCTTTGGTCTAAGAATGATAATCCACTTATCTTATATGTTTCATGTCTTAAGTTTCTCTTGAACATACAACAAAGAACCATCTTAAGAGACACAATGACTACTCAAGGAATCAATGACCCAAAATTTTCCTGACTCCCTAGAGAAGTTCAGCATCAGCAAAAGCTTAAGGTGGCGAAAATCATTTTGATAATTCAAAGTAGCTGAGTACCAACCTTCGTCAACGTCGAACGAGAGTAGTGTTTCTTTCTTACGAACAGCCTCCAAAAATATTTCGCCGAAGGCCGATCCTTTTTGTTTCGGCAGAAAAGTGTAATCATGAGCGCCACACAAAAGAGGAGTTCCACCGCCGACTGTCGATGCCCGAAATGTTCCCTTAATCACCAATCCAATGGTCATCGGTATCAGGAGTTTTATCAAGAAGATAGCAGTATGGATAAACCATATAAATAGTAGTCGATCCCCGATCTTTATGAAGGTAAGACGTGACGTGACGTTTAACCCCTAACTATGTCAAGTACTCCACATTCAAAGCTTTAGTTAATTCATAGATCGCGCATTAGTTACTAGATCGTGCCCGAATCAAAAGGGAACCGTTAAACTCCTCGATACAATGCATCTCCATCCGCACCTCCGTCGTCAACCAGTTAAGTTTCAGCGGCAGAAATCCGATAGCGGTTTATTTTGAAATCTGCATTGATCACCCGTATTAACTAATTGATATGACTCGTAGTATCTCCCAGTTATATTATTTTGAGTCATTTTATGTGATCCCACTCTGCACGGCAAGGAATTTGGAACAAACAGGAGAGCGAAGACACCAGTCCAGAAGAAGCATCTGAAGTCCAGTGAGTATTAAAAACAACTGAGACTAGCAAGCTACGCAGGTACGTGTTCATATTTTTGTTTGTTTATGTCTTATCATAGGTTTCTTAATCACTAAACTACTTCTGTTTTAACTTTAGGAAGAACCTTTCCAATTATCGACTAGAGTATGTCCTGTGACCACACCGAAGAACCGAAAGAAACACCAAAATTGAATCACCGAAGCGATGAAGTATGTCGGGCTCCCCGATATCGGCATCCCCGATATGTTGATCGACCTAAATGAAGTAATCAAGATATGCGTCAAACAAGATGTGTTATGGGCTGAAGAATACACAAGGGTCATTGATGAAAAGCCAGGGCAAGTACAACAATTCGTAGGACATCCAATCAAAGCCAGAACCATGCTTCAGAAATTAAACTTCAGCCTCGCAAAGTATCGAGCGCACGCAGCAGACATCAGGGGAATATATGCAGCTCCAATGGAACAACACAGATTTCCATGGGCCAACACCTATGAAGAACTCTTTATCAAATGGTCTGATTATGAAAGAGCCCACCCTTTTCAAGAAACAACTTAGGTGGACTATTGAAAGACCGTTAGATGATAACACCATGTGGCAATTTTTTATTAGCTCAAATTGTATTTTACCGTTAATTATTGTTAAGACTTTATATTATAAATAGGGACATCAACCGATGGTCAAAGGGTCGATGGTTGTTGGAAGAACGCTTTTTCTTTTGGTTGTTGATAATTATTTTGAGACTGTTATGACTTAAGAATCCCTTCTGGACCAAAGACGAGCTATTTTTCATCAGATGTATGTGATTGGAGTTGGAGAAGAATCACTTCCTTTCCTATTCTATGAATGTTGCAGTGAATGAGTAAGAGAAATTAATTCTATTGTCAAGTTATCTGGTGCAATGTTTTGATGTTCTTTTCTTTAAATGATGAAAGTAAATAGTTGTGCTTCTATGTGATGAATGTCCTGGTAGATGAATTATTTTTCTTACCGTGATCTTGATTACATATGTGTTTATTTTTCTTTATGCTAAGTAGTTTACCTCATATATGTGATGAGCTTCTTGGTAGATGAATTATTTTTCTTGCCATGATCTTGATTACATATACGTTTTCTTTCTGTTAAGTAGTTTTCTCAGATAGTAGTTGAATGCTCGTTCGGTAAGAGTATTATTACTAGGCCCTCTGGCATAAGATCGATGTCGGCATGCTCGAGCAGCAATTTATCCCAAGCTCGACCCCTTCCCAATAGTTAAAAATTTTGTCCTGTCTTTGTCAAGTTGGTTTATAATGGCTTGCATATCTCGTACCATCCCCCCATATAAGAGAGAATATAGAGAAGAACTATCCCAAGTGAAGGAAGAGCCTTCACCCGAAAACACAAAAGCTCATCGATAATTTGGCCAGATCGTAAGATCTGGAGAACCATTCCACTCCAAACACTACAGAGTCTAATTGGGCCTCAGTGGCGGGTTTGGTTCCTGCTGTTGAGTCAGGGAATTTAGGCCCCATCAACAGACTTGGTGCTAGAAGGAGGGCCTGAGAATGAATGGTTGGATATGCAAGTTTCTTGACATTTCGAACAGCCTATAGATTCGTAACAGCCCACATGCATGGCTAGTCATCCAATAGACAGCCCACCTTTACCGAGTACTCCAGAAGCAAATAAATCACCCCACTCTAAGGAAGGATATCTTCACCATGAAATACCTTACGCCCTCCCTCAAGAGGAAGTGAATCAGTTTAGAAGGATTACCAGAGCCTACGTGCGGAAAATCGGCATGTTTCCCTTCACCCCCATCCTCCCTCGAAGAAAGCAACAAAGCAGACTAGTAGTCATCACTCCCAACGAAGTTTTTGTACATTCCATCGAAGACTTAATAGATTTCACGATCACAGAAATCTAAGAACCTCTTCACCTCATACCCAAGACGCCAGTGGGTGACATCTCCGAACCTAACGACCTTTCGGAAGAGGAAGAGCCTGACTCTGACTCTGAAGATATGGAATTGAACAACGGTCATCAGAAGGAGAGAGAATTTCTACTTCAGGACAACCAACCTTGGTTGACCAGGGACGTCGTGGACATCCAGGGATGAGTACACAATCTCCCTCGACACCTGGAAAATTTTATCCTCGGGTATGATCCTGAAACCTCAGGATTGCCCGAAGATCATATCAAGAAATTCATACTCGTGATCAAACTTATGAACGTTCAACATGAAGACGTAGTATGCAGAATTTTCCCCTACACATTTGAGAACTCAGCTTCCACATGGTATTTTAATTTTCCAGTAGGATCCATAACCAGTTGGACTAAGTTCCAAAAGGATTTCCTAGACAAATTCACTGAAGAAAATACCACGGGAGCCCTTATGGCTGAATTATTCGCAGCCACCATGACCCCAAAAGAAAGGGTCAAAGATTTCAATCAAATATTCATGACTATCCTAAACAAATTTCAGCCCACGGTGAAACCTACTCAAGAGTTGCAAATCGAGGTCTATGCCAATGCGCTTCCGGCCTCTATTTCAATGTTCGTTAAGAGAGCCACTAAGAAAACCCTTGCGGAGAATTTCTAAGAGGCCAAGATGATAGAGTTCCAGATGAAAGGATGTAAACAAGGCCTGGCCTCTCTAGCAAGAAAAGAAATCCACCCCCCTCCTAGGAGAGGACTCCTCTTTACTAGACCGTTGCGGAAGCCGGCTGAAAAAACTCCCGACAAAGGTAATGGGGATATAGAAGACATGCAACACATGGTAAAGAAACTATCAAATGAGATTATAGATATGAAAAGAAATGTGGGTGAGGGAAACCAAATCCAAAGACCCTATAAGCCTTTCTTTAAAAGAAATCAGTCGTTCAAGGCAATTGAACCTCCCCCAGCCAACCTAAACATTGATCTAGGTAATGTCACATCTAATTATTTCTGTACTTACGTCTAAGAGAACCACTCAGAAAGTGAATGCCCTCAGTGGGTCCACACCATGAATTTAATGGCCAGTCATTTTCTAGACGAAGTCTATCTGACCGAACCATCCAACAGTTCGGCCTTTAATATTGTCGATCAGGAAGAGGCTGACCCACCACAAGACACGGCCATGCTGATATGGGATCCCAACATGATCGCGTCTTCGTATGATCTGTTTAAATCTCAGGGACCACCTGCAGAGATATCGGCGATACAGACATGTAGTAAGGGTCAACCCAGCCCAAAAGATATTGATGCCACCCGTGTCTCACAAAGTAAATTAACTCTCGATCGCCCGAGAATACCTTTCGCTCCCTGTAACAAACCTATAAGTATCCATACTCATGATTCTCCTAAATTAGATTACAATGTAGTAAAAGATTTGAAGAAGTTGAAAGCTAATGTATCGTTTATGGACATATGTAGAATCCCTCAGCAGAAAGACTTTATGTTGCAATCTCTAAGTTCGGTAAAAAAACTCGACCACCGGCAATGGTCAGGAGAAGAATTTACCCCCTACAGATTTGGAAAGAAAACCAACGATAAACACCTACTTAGAAGGCAGGAAAGAGAGGCCTTTTGTACCACCTTTCCTTGTAACGTTCGAAGTCTTCAACAGGAATCTCCACAATTGTCTGGTAGACTCTGGGGCATCTTCTAATGTCATGCCCTTGGCCGTTTGTAACAAATTAGGTGTTGTCCCTCTAAAAAGTGATAAGCATGTCATACAAATAGATAGGAGCCAGTTCAAATTCATGGGGGAACTCAAAGAGGTGATGATCAGCATAGCCACTCATCCTAATTTCGTGCAGGTGATTGACATCATTGTGGTGGATATCCCTGAGGCATATGGGCTATTATTGAGACAAGATTAGTCCGAAAAACTAAATGGATACTTTAGCACAGACTGGGCACACCTTTGGCTACCATTGAAGGGATACAAGAACATGATCAGAATCGATAGGGAAAGACACCTGAAACATATGGTCACTGACCTGGAAACCCCGAACGAACCAACCTCTACCGATTTTCCCATACTAGGGAACTATTCTTGTGATTCTCACTTTGGAAATTTTTCTCCTCTCTTGTCCGATGTTTCTCTTACTCAAAACTCCAAAATGACCTTTCAAGAAGAATTCCCGATGCCAATGGAAGATTCTCTCTTTTTTCAAAACCTAGTGTTAGGTCTTCCAGAAAAAAAGATCGAAGAGTGAAACACTGATTGGGATAGAAATCGTCGCTCGTGAATTTGGACCCTTTATTTTGATGGATCCAAGTCACAAGAGGGTTCGGGAGGAAGGTGCATCCTCATCAATCAAAAAGGTAAACGCCATTTCTTGTCTTGTAGACTAGAATTCTAGTGTACCAACAACACTACCAAGTATGAAGCCATGGTACAAGGGTTAAAGAAATCCATAGATCTTAATGTCAAGGAATTAAAGGTGTTCGAAGACTCAGAAATCATCATTAGACAAGTGAGAAACACTATACACTGCAACTCCCCTCATCTTAAGAACTACCAGCAGGAGGTGCAGAGGCTGATAGAATGCTTTGAAGCTTTCAATATCACCACGATCCCTAGAGTGAAGAATATCCTTGTTGACTCCTTAGCCACTGCTGCTTCAAGACTCTTGCCTTTAGAAGATTATGAAGCCTCCCGATTCACTGTAGAACAGCTCTACAATCCATCGATACCTAATAATATTTCTAATTGGGAAGTCTTTGAGGGGGATGAATAGATCATAAGCTTCTTGACTAATCAAGACAACTTCAGAGACCCTGCTATAGACGATGAATAGTTCCAAGAAAAACTAATGGAAACCAGTCCTCGGGAGGGTCATCACACGGATAAAACAAAGGCTCACACAATTCCAAAAGGGATAGTGAATCTAGAGAATTTGTTTGATCTAAAGGAACGATTCAAAGGACCTAAAAACACAAAGACTGGTAGCTCTTATCCCCTCCATGAAACTGTAAATCTTGGAACCCCAGACAACCCAAAGTATGTGAATCTTGGCAAAACAATATCTAAAGAGGAGAGGAAATCCTACCTCAAATTATTCAGACAATACTAGGATGTGTTCGCTTGGTCCTATAAAGATTTGAAAACGTATGATACCTGCATCATTCAACACACCATCTTGTTGAAACCCAAAATCAAACCTTTTCTATAGAAGCTTCGGAAGTACCACCCATCCTTGGAACCCCTCATGTATCAAGAGTTAAGGAATATTTTACATGCGAAGATAATTTTCCAAGTTAGACATTCCGCCTGGGTAGCGAACCTTGTTCCAGTAAGAAAAACGTCAGGAGAAATCTGATTATGCGTAGACTTTCGGAATCTCAACAGAGCTTCAGAAAAGGACAATTATCCCGTCCCGCCCATGGAGCAACTCCTACAGACCATGTCGGGCTCGGAAATTTTCTCCCTTCTAGACAATTTCTCGGGATACAACCAAGTGTTGGTTTCAGAGGAAGACCGATTAAAAACTACCTTCTGGACCAAATGGGGAACCTTCACTTATAAATGCATGCCTTTCAGCTTGATTAACGTAGGAGCGACCTTTCAAAGGGAAATGGAGTTGGTGTTTTGGGGACTTATAATTAAGTGTGTGGTAGTATATTTAGATGATGTAACAATGTATTTGAAGAATAGAGAAGAACACATCCAACACTTAACTCATATTTTTGAAAGATGTTGAAAATACGGTATATCACTCAACCCTAAGAAAACAATCTTCAGTGTTGAAGAAGGTAAGTTGTTAGGTCATATTATATCTCAAGCGGGAATTCGCATAGACCCCAAAAGGATTAAATCCATAGCTCAACTCCCGCTACCCCATAACAAGAAAGTTATGCAGTCTTTTTTCGGGCAAATTAATTTCGTAAGGAAACTCACCCCCGACTTCGCCGAAATCATCAAACCCTTACAAAAAATGATTCGCAAAGATTATGAGTTTAAGTGGGATGATGAACGAAAATATGATTTCAACAATATCAAAGCTGCCATATCCTAGGCCCTGGTATTGCGAAGTCCCGATTTCAATAGAGACTTTAACCTTTATACTTTCTCCTCTGACCAATCGCTAGCTGCGGTTTTGAATCAAAAGGACGGTGACAACAACGAAGCCCCAATGTCATTTATGAGCACCAACCTTCAAGGAGCTGAGCTCAATTACCCCACCGTAGACAAGAAGGCCTACACGGTCTATAAAGCAGTAAAACATTTTAGGTCGTACATCCTCAAGAATCACACTAAGGTGATTGTGCCACACCTCGTAGTCTGATCCTTGTTTACCCAACAAGAAATGGGAGAAATAAGAGGGAATTGGATGGTGGTAGTCCAGGAATTTGATCTAGATATAAAACCTTCCAAGTTAGTAAAAGGAAAAGGTTTGTGCAAGCTCGCAGCCGAAGCTCAGGATCAAGCAAACCAAGATCCGAGGTGGGATAATGAAATAGCACTGTGGTGTGGTGAAGCAGCATACATTTCCCCAGGACCAGACTCCTGGTATAAGGATTTGGCTCATCTATTACATCAAGGGACTTGTCCCAAAAACCTCAACCCCAGAGAAAGGAGAGTCGTCCGATTAAAATCCACACAATATTGCCTCATAAATTCAGTACTCTTCCGGATCAACTATGATGGGGTATTACTGAGGTGTCTTGAACACGAAGGCGCTAACAAAGTGTTGAAATAACTCCATGATGGCCCCACTGGGGGACATTTTGCAGGAAACACCACCGCTCATAAGGTTCTGAGAGCTCGCTATTATTGGCCCACTTTGTTCAAAGACGCTCATGCTTACGCTAGGAATTGTAAGACTTGTCAAATAAGTGTTGGCAAGGAGAGAAGGGCAGCAATCCCACTTTAGCCTATAACCGTCTCTAGACCTTTTGAGCAGTGGGGGTTGGATATCATAGGAGAAATTACGCCCAACTCTTCAAAATTTCACAAGTATATTCTTATTGCCACTGACTATTTCACAAAGTGGGTAGAAGCCATTCCTCTGACCCATGTAAATGAGAAAATTGTCATCCAATTTATAGAACAACAGCTAATTACAAGTTTTGGTGTTCCTTCTGTTCTGGTCTTTGATAATGCAGCCTACTTCTCCTCTACCCTATTGGCAGATTTCACTCTAGACAAAGGAATCATAATCAAGTACTTTGCAAATTATTACCCGCAGGGAAACGGTGTGGTGAAATCAACCAATAAGAATCTAGTAAGGATACTAAAGAAGACGGTTGCAGATAACCATAGAAATTGGCATAACCAACTCCATAATTCCCTATGGGCTGATAGGGTCACACCCAAAAAAGCTAAAGGTAATTCCCCGTACTTTCTGGTCTATAGACAAGAAGCCATCCTCCCAAATGGGCTTTATTTTCCATCTCTCCAATTGGCCCAAGATTCTAACGAAGAACCATCCTCGGCCATGAAACAAAGAATCAACACCCTGCTTATGCTAGAAGAAGAGAGACAAAAGGATAAGTCAAAAATTTTGGCTCATCAACAGATAGTGAAAAGATGGTTCGATAAGCATAAAGCTAAGGAAAAGAGCTTTGAAGTAGGAGATTTAGTCTTGAAGTGGGATAGGGAAAATGAACCCAAAGGAAAACATTCCAAGTTTCAAAACCTATGGCTTGTACCTTTCCAGGAGGTGGAGAAGATTGGGGTAGGTACTTACCGGTTGAAAAATCTGAGGGGGGAACTCGATACTCTCCCAGTAAACGTCCAAGCCCTAAAACAATATATATATATATATATAAGTTCAGGTTAATACGGTTAGAAGGAGAACCAAAGATATATGTTTCATGGAACAGAGATTCTGGGTTCGCCCAGTGAATCGCCATTTGTTGAGTGCTCAACACACCCTAAAAGTTCTGTGACCATTTCCTTTTGGGTACCACCTTGTTTTCCACCTTTGATTGTTCTCTCTTTGGTCTAATACTGATAATCTGCTTATCTCATATGTTTCATGTCTTAAATTTCTCTTGAACATACAACAAAGAACCATCTTAAGAGACACAACGACTACTCAAGGAATCAACAATCCAAAATTTTCACGACTCCCTAGAGAAGTCCAGCATCGGTGAAATCTTAAGGTGGAAAAAATCATTTTGAGAAGTCAAAGTAGCCAAGCACCGACCTTCGTCGGCATCAGACGATAGTAGTTTTTCTTTCTTACGAACAGCCTCCGAAAAGATTTCACCGAAGGCCAATCCTTTTGGTTTCGACAGAAAAGTGTAATCATGAGCACCACACAAAAGAGAAGTTCCACCGCCGACCCTCGAAACATTCCCTTAATCACCAATCCAATTGTCATCGGTATCGAGAGTTTTATCAAGAAGATAGCAGTATGGATAAACCATCTAAATAGTAGTCGATCCTCGATCTTTATGAAGGTAACACGTGACGTGATGTTTAACCCCTAGCTATGTCAAGTACTTCGCATTCAAAGCTTTAGTTAATTTGTAGATCATGCATTAGTTACTATCTTGTGCCTGAATCAAAAGGGAACAGTTAAAATCCCCGATACAATGCATCTCCATCCGCGCCTCCGTCGTCAACCAGTTAAGTTTCAGTGGAAGAAATCCGATAGTGGTTTATTTTGAAATCTGCATTGATCACCCGTATTAACTAATTGATATGACTCATATTATCTCCCAGTTATATTCTTTCGAGTCATTTTATGTGATCCCACTCTACGCAGCAAGGAATTCGGAACAAACAGGAGAATGAAGCCACCAGTCCAGAAGAAGCATCTGAAGTCCAATGAGTATTAAAAACGACTGAGACTAGAAAGCTACGCAGGTACGTGTTCATATTTTTGTTTGTTTATGTCTTATCATAGGTTGCTTAATCACTAAACTACTTATGTTTTAACTGCAGGAAGAACCTTCCCAATTACCAACTAGAGTCTATCCTGTGACCCCGCCGAAGAACCGAAAGAAACACCGAAACTGAATCACCGAAGCGATGAAGTATGTCGGTCTCCCTGATATCGGCATCCCTGATATGTTGATCGACCTAAATGAAGCAATCAATCTATGCACCGAACAAGATGCATTATGGGCCAAAGAATGCACAAGGGTCACTGATGCAAAGCCAGGGCAAGTACAGCAGTTCGCAGGACATCCAATGAAAGCCAGAACCATGCTTCAAAAATTGAACTTCAGCCTCGCAAAGTATCAGGCGCACGTAGCAGACATCAGGGGAATATATGTGGCTCCAATGGAACAGCATAGATTTCCATGGGCCAACATCTGTGAAGAACTCTTTATCATTTGGTCTGATTATGAAAGAGCCCACCCTTTTCAAGAAACAACTCAGGTGGACTGTTGAAATATTTTTAGATGATAACGCCACGTGGTGATTTTTTATTAGCTCAAATTGTATTTTACCATTAATTACTGTTAATACTTTATATTATAAATAGGGACATCGACCGATGGTCAAAAGGTCGATGGTTGTTGTAAGAACGCTTTTTCTTTTGGTTGTTGATAATTATTTTGAGACTGCTGTGAATTAAGAATCCCTTCTGGACCAAAGACGAGTTATTTTTCATCAGATGTATGTGACTGGAGTTGGAGAAGAATTACTTCCTTTCTTGTTCCATGAATGTTGTAGTGAATGAGTAAGAGAAATTAATTCTATTGTCAAGTTATCTGGTGCAATGTTTTGATGTTCTTTGCTTTAAATGATGAAACTAAATCGTTGTGCTTCTATGTGATGATTGTCCTAGTGGATGAATTATTTTTCTTACCATGATCTTGATTACATATGTGTTTCTTTTTCTTTATGCTAAGTAGTTTACCTCAGCTATCCGATGAGCTTCTTGGTAGATGAATTATTTTACTTGCCATGATCTTGATTACATATATGTTTTCTTTCTGTTAAGTAGTTTTCTCAGACAGTAGTCAGATGCTCGTTTTGTTAGAGTATTAGTACTAGGCCCTATGGCATAAGATCGTTGTCTGCATGCTCGAGCAGCAGGTTATCCCAAGCTCGACCCCTTCCCAATAGTTAAAAATTTTGTCCTGTCTTTGTCAAGTTGGTTTATACTGGCTTTCATATCTCGTACCAACCCCCCATCTAAGAGAGAATATAAAGAATAATTATCCCAAGTGAAGGAAGAGCCTTCACCTAAAAACACAAAATCTCATCGATAATTTGGCCAGATCGTAAGATATGGAGAACCATTCCACTCCAAACACTGCAAAGTCTAATTAGGCCTCGGTGGCGGATTTGGTTCTTGTTGTTGAGTCAGGGGATTTAGGCCCCATCAACACACCCCATCCTTGTGTTGTTGTTTTCCTGGATCATGATTACCGCTATTTTAGTAGCCTTTGACCATTTTCCTATTGCATTATTTGGCCTTTGTTTTGCAGCCAACTTCCGAATAAAATTTCACCTCTTTTTTGGACTCGTAAAAAGACATGAAAAAAAACCCTCACGAGTATACTTTTAACTATTTTTTTGGATTTGTAAAGAGAAACGAAAAAGACACCTCACAAGTATACTTTTAACTCTTTTTCGGGTTGGTAAAAACTAAATGAAAAATACACTACCGAGCATATTTTTATCTCTCTTTCACACTCTTTAATCCATGAAGGAGACACAAAAACCAAAACCCCCCCAAAAAAAGAGTCGGGGTTTTTTACCATTGATCTATTCATGAAATGGCAACATCGATCATGTCGCACTTGACCATGGTATCTATTTGAGTCATCATCTTATAGTTAGGTTATAGCTTTCCTAGGATTTGTACCATTAATGAGTCACATATACTCCTTTGGTTGATTACTCTTCTAATCATCATGGAGAGTTCTTCAATTCCTCCTACGTTGTTGCACTACATTAGTCATTCTCTTGTGTCTCGCTTCCAAGTCATCACTATTTTTTGCTATATGTTCTAGGGAATTTTAAGCTTGGTTCATCCATTTGTTGCTTTGTTGACCTTATGAGTTAGCCATCCCTATGTCAGTCGTACTTGGTGATTATATCTCTTCACATAATATCTCGATATATGTTTTGTGTCGATTGATGAGGGATACATTAAGGACCTCCTTCAATGTATCTCTTCTTATCGACTTTATCACATTATCTAGGAGATGGATCTAGAAACTAGCTAGTAACTTAGAGCTTGTAGTCCTTAGTTGCAGGCTTCCTCATGATCAACTGTGGGTTTTCACCATTGACTCCTGATCAATCGACTCTACAAGTGTTTGACATCAGATCCTCTACTCACACTCGCTAGATTGTACTAGGTAACTTGGGGTCCATTTTCACCATTCAATGGTCCCCTCATGTATATTAACGATATATCTCAATAATCAGTAATCAGACGGTTTCTACCATGCTCGACATCAGCTCATGAATTTTCATTTTGTAGAATCGTGCCATCGAGGTTTGGGGTGAAGACCTTGGGTTTGGGGTGAAGACCTTGGGTTTGGGGCTACATCATTCCTTCACATCACCCCTCCCAAGTTGTGATGGAGTATATCACTTTTATATCAGTACTTTGAAGAATTTGGGGGCACTCTCTTCAGTGTTCGTCCTCTTCTTGATATATATATTGTGACATAGATCCATGTTGTATTTTCTTGTGGCTTTGATCTTTTTTATGACATGGATCCACCATGTCATTTTTTGTGGCCATGGTCTTGCATTTCATTTCATGGATCTATAGTGTATTGTGTTGGTGGTCATGCTTTGTCTCTCTTATGAGAATTGGTATGCCTACCTCAGGGATGATCTATATATGTCAACTTGATGTTTGATTGCAGGTAATCACTAGTTCCTTGATTTCCAAGATCCTTCCTTATGCCACTCGTCACCATGAATTTTCATAACGTATTTCAGCCATCAATTCCTCTTCTAACCTCATACATTACATGACATATTTTATACTTGTATTTTTCACCATAGTTTTTGCAAGCATGTTATTAGATGTTATGAGGATAGAATTACATAATTGAGTAAAATTATCATAATTATTTCACAAGGAAATAATTATTTTGTCGCAATTTCGTAATTGTGAAATAAGAATTATTTCATAATTGAGAAAAAAACTCATAATTGAAAAGAAAGTTTATATTGAGTTGGAAAAAGCTCATAATTGAGCATGGAACTTGAGGAACAATCTCATAATAGAGAAAATTTTCATAATAGGTTGGAAAAACCTCATAATTAAGCATGGAACTTGTGCATGACTTATATCCACCTAATTCACATGGCATGAATCCTATCTCCATTATCTTCTAAATTCCTCTAAGAAAAGGCCAAATCAAGGAGATGGGGGAGGTAGAATTTGACAGTTGTTATGCTGGAAAAATAGAGAGAGAAGCTCAAGTGGCCAAGGAGAAGCATTGGGAACCTAGAACTAGGAGGAATGGATCTTTCATATAAGGTAAAATTTGATGTACTTATCCATTGCATATTAATATAGATCTATGTTTTCCCCTTTCATGTTGTTCATGTTTAACGGTAAATGTTAGATCTGATCTCACCTTAAATAGATCAAAATAGATCCAAACTAGATTTGAATTTACTAACACTTGTAGGAGTTGTATAATTGGTACTTTTTTGTTGCTTCTGTGTAGGAATCGGATCGTAGGAGGTGTAGCTAGGATCTTGAGAGTTGCATCAGCCAGACATGTGAGGAAAACCTTCAATAAATAGGTGTGACATTCTCTCCATTGGTGTAAAAGGAAACAACTTTAGTTAGATCTATGGAAAATTATTAGGAATATAGCCCTATTATTTGTCTTGGACCAAGGGAAGGTCCAAGGGAGGTCTGGCTTATCCGTAGGTCAAATTTATACACAACACAAATGCGCAAGGGGGGTGGTTCAAATATGGGATTCCTCCATACTCTCTCTTCTTCTTTGGTGATGGATCGAAAAGAGCTCCCTATGTCTAGCCATGCAAGCCTGCTCATGATCGCTAAGGATTATGCTCCATCAGTATCATTTGTTGCATCAGTGTTATTTCTATCCACCCCATCTTCCTCTAATGTGACTACATTTCTTACTAGCCAATGGGATCTGACTTCATTTTCTTCGATCCTACTCCCACTACTTTTGGTATCCTCTCTTGATACTTCATCTGTAGGGACACATCCCTTCAACAACCTCTCTTCTTTTTCACTTCTCTCTAGCACAAATATTTATTTCACACACCCTTCTAGTGCAGTTTATTTTTTTTTCATCTTGGATCCCACCACTCTTGTCACCCCTTGATTTATTTGTTTTTATTCTCTATTAGAATCACCTCCTTATCTCGACTCTTCTTGTGCATCTCTCATCTATTTTTCTCCTCTTCTCTTCTGAATCCATTCCCTTCTCATCTCATCTCATATTCTTCTATATACCTTATGTTGGATCCACTCTTTCATTCATATTTTCTCCTTTCCCCTTATTTCCATCCCCACCCCCTCCACATGGGGGGGTTTACTTGTACATCCTATCAGGATCCATGTGCATCATTCCCTTTTCCACAAACAACATATTTATCCACAGCGGGATTTATTTTAATAATCTCCTTCTAGGGATGGCTACAAATCTTCTTTCAACATTGTTGAAGGATTAGCTACACTCAATATAAAACTCAACAATATAATCTTCTATCACTTGCAAAATCCAGAACTTGATAGCTCTGGCCCACTTACTATCCATAGATCCCAGCCTATTGATCGCATCTTGGTCCCAAAACAGTGTTTCTTGGGCTCCCCATACATATTTAATCTATGACTATCTCTTTATCTACTCATGCAATAAACAAGGAAACTGGGAAAACAAAATTCATGTAAACTTGTATAGATGTACCTTTTCTTACAACACTTGAGGTTGATCTACAGGTTTTTGGTCTCTTTTCATGCAAACTCATCCTTATTCTTAAAGAACCAGTCTTGTATCTTCTTCTTAGAAGGTTTACACCTCATTTCCTTCCTTCAACATGTTGTAGAAAACCTTTGGTCCCGACAATGGAACCAATTGTTGGCTTGGATGTGGGGCTCAGACCCAGGGTTCAATAAGCTTGACCAACAAGTACCCCATAGGTGTCAACATATTCAATATTCAAGGACTGAAGAAGGTCTCACTTGACATGCCATCAAAATCATAGAGACCATAGGTTTTGTTCAAGGTGTGAAGGAATAGAACATACAAGAAACGTTTGTCATATAGTCATGCATCCATTCATAACTACTACAATATTACTATGAAAAGTCATATAGAACATGCATACATTCATACCATGACTCATCAAATGCAAAGATAAATGTGCTTTGTAATTTATTCATTAAATTGAAGGCATTCAGATACATTTCCATACACAGAGGTCGAAGCCTGCTAAGGATGCATTCACGGAAAAATAGAGACAAGACATTTGCTCATATCTCCTTTATCTCTCTTATTCACACACATAATCTCTCTGAACATAGGAATTATCACAAAGTCGAACTACAACTCTAACTCAAATAGAGATCACATACAATAATCTACTGAAAGAAATTTCTCTAGTGAACAAAAACCCAACCCTTACATATATGCATGCATACCCCATATCTCCCACAGAGCCTGGAAATCATAAAAACCTTGCCAGATCACCCACAAACTCGACCATGATCAGTGAGGTTGTTACAAAAATGGTTACAATCATTGAATATTTTCAAGGATCTGACCTGCATGTGGTCTTTTTAAGTCCTTGCATGCAATAGATCCTTCGCTAACGCAGGTGCTAAACTTGGCATTGCACAATGCATCTTCTTGGGAACACATGCGGTGATGACTTATGGCGTGAAAACAGTCTTTACAAAACCTTAGGGTGCCAACAATATCCCATTTTAGGGGTATGTCCCACTTTGGTGATTTGGGGTCTAGTAACTTTTGGAGCCTATTTGAGGATTTAAATGACCATTTTTGGGGTCAAAACTTTGCGAACAAAATCCTAACCTATCAATGTTGGTATACACATTAAGAGATTTCAAATGGTGAAAATATTACCTCAATCATATTTCCAATGAGGAATTTATGCCTCTTGCAAGATGACATATCCAGTTATCCACCATGGTTCTAGGTTGATGCCACGTCCACTTATATTACTTACATGTGTGTTCTTTCAAGAAGTTTCTAGAGGGTCCAAAACCTAACACTAATTATTGGTTGAGGTATGCATAAACCATAACCCTGGACTTATTGGAACATCAAGCATTGATGGTTCATCACACATCTTGACGTAGACGCAGACACACTCTACATCCACTCACAGGATCGTTCAATCACCAAGTGAGCCGGAGCGGCTCTTCTGACTCTCTGCTGGAATCAGCATCAAAAATTGGATCCATAGGTCCTTCTGTTGTCCTCGGTGACCTTGCACAAATGACTGCTCCCTCTTCCCTGCAACAAGAAATGAAATTTCGGACTTCACGGTTTCTTAATTCCCGATGTCACGAGAACCACTGTTCCCACGGTCTCCCGATCACCGATCTTCCGATATGTCGAAATGCCTCTATCGTCGACTAGCCCTCAAGGCTAAGTCTTGGCCCACACGACCACTTCACATATGACCCTGACCTTATTTCAGGGTTTCGCAACCCAAGCACTTGACCTCTTGTCCTCTAGACCCCTGAAATGTCAATATGCGAAATGTCGATATGGCACTTGTCCTAGCCTTCTCTCCTCCTTTCGCTATTTTGGGTTTTAAAACACCGAAATACTTTGACATCTTGTCCTCGGAACTCCCGAAGTTCCGATTCCCGATTTCCTGAAGTGACGTCAGCTGGACCCACAACGGAACCTTCTGCCTTGTCAGGATTTTGAACTTCACGGTATCGCGAATCCAGATACAAAACTCTTCTGTCCTCCCGAATCCCCGGTGACTGAAATTCTGGTGGATTCCTTGATCTCTACCATGTGTCCCAAATGGATGGACAATCCAGATCAGATCTCGGGACTTCACCAAATGCAAAGTCAAAAAGCACTCACCTCTGTGAGTCCCGGTGCCCGGATCTCCTAAATGGAGGATCGTGCGACACGCATCCTTCCTCAAATCGACGGTTGCAATTCTTTCACTGTTTCGGGACTTGTAATGTCCCGACCTCTTGTTGTCAGGACCTCCGATATCCCGAACGTTGATATCCTGATATGCCAATTCCTTTCGGGACTTTCGTCTCCTCTGCTCTATTGTATGAGGGTTTAACTCCCTCGCAACTCTCGACAGATCTGACGACTGTCGAGTTCTTCGACTAATATCTGACGATTGTTGTGCACCTCCGGAATTTCTGTGCTTTCTCCTAGGACTTGGAAGATTTTTTCCAAATTCTCAAGGGTCTCAACCTTGAGTTCTTCTTCTTGCGAGCTCCACGAATTGAGTTCTCGCCTGCGCGTATAAAAGCGTTGTTCCTCCTGAGCTTTAAAAAATCTGAACTCTTCAAGGATTTCTGTAGCCTCTACACTCCTTACAGCTATGGATTTGTGCATAAAAGCACTCTCCCTCCTGAGCTTGACCTTCTCTGAAACCTTAAGAGGTTTCCAAGACTCCTGCACTCCTTGCAGAGTCTCTGCATGCACGAAAGTGCTATCCGTCCTGAGATTTTTCCTCGCCCAGACTTCTAAGGAACTCAGTCCTTCTTCTTCTCCTGTAGATGGAGAATTTGGATGTCCTCCTGGCTATCCCTCAACTCAAGCAACCTTTTGCTGAGAGTTTCAGGGTGTTCAACAACCCTGTGAAGATCCCTCTTCTTGAACTCTTCTTCAAATTACAGAACTCAACAGAGTTTTCTTCTTGTGCCTGTCTTCACACCTACTCAATGCCCACCTGGCAGAGTATCTTCTTACAGAACATCCAGTAGTTTTGTCCCCTTCTGTGCACCCTTACACCTTCTCAATGCCCACTTAGCAAAGCTCTCAGAATCCTTAGTGATTCTGGTTCTTCTTGAACTCATAGCAGAGTTCCTCTCAATGCATCATTATGCATATGCTCAATGCCCACTTGGCAGAGCTCTCAAAGTCCTTAGTGATTCTGACTTCAGTTTGAACTCACAGCAGAGTTCTTCCTCAACACTCTATGCCTGTTCTCAATGCCCACTTGGCAGAGCTTTACAGAACTCAAAGAGAGTTTTTGTCTGCAACTGTGTCTCTCCTACATAGCCTTGCCTCCAAGGTATTCAGCAACCTTGAGGTCTTCCTTTCGAGTTGTTGATTTCAGCTTTTGTGCCCACCTGGCACGCCTCTGTCTGAACCCACAGAATTCAGAAATGCACCCTCTATGCACGGCTATCAGAACCCGCATCGTTCTGTCACACCCTCCTGGTGTGAAGCCCCAAAGACCTCTCAAACCTGAAACCAGAACAACTCCTGCAAATGCATAAACATAACATACATTCACAGCATATAAAGAACACTCACAAACATTCATTCAACATAGATAATATGCAGGAAAAGATGCTATTTATATTAAAATGGCAAATGCTTGTCTTTACAAGGTGTTCCTAAGCACGGCCTGTAACAAGGTCTCGGCTCCTTCTCTATCTCACACTAGCTCAATCATTCTACTAACTATTACAAAATGAGATCCAAAATATCTTTTTACATGAGGGGGCTCTTCGAGCTCTTCCCTCCAAACCTCAACTACTCTATTCAATGGTTGTCTAGTCCGCAAATCAGATCTAGATTGAAGCCTTACAAAACATTAAAGGCCTTCTTATCTACAGCCTGCGTAAAGGCATGGCTTCATGACTCAACAGCCTAAACATTTAATTACATTCATTCGAATCAAAAATGAGGGTTGCGCCTCTCTTCAGCAATTGAATGCATGCGCTTGACGTGGCTGGATGGATGGCTGGCTGACGTGAGATGATGCTCCTACATTACATCTCCTGGATTCAGTCGGTCGGGTGATCAACCATAAATCTACATCAGTCGGTTGAGTAGTCGACATGACTCTTAGTCGGGCAATCGACCAGAAATCAAATATAGTTGGGCAATGGATCGACCATCCCATCAATCGACTACGATTTGGTCACATGGATATTTAGGTTGATCATCCTTGTTGATGTGACTTGACAACGTGTATTTGGCATAGTCAACTGTAACAACCAATGGTTACATGTGGACAAGATATTCCGGATTCTATGGAAATTGGTTAGATATTGAGGCTATAAATAGTAGAACCCATGGATCATTATCATCATGGTGGTAAAGAAATCGAGTTGATATCATATGGATATATCAACTTCCAATATGCACTGTGATATTTTAATCACAATGCGCTTTGCTTAAGTGTTGTAACGGTGTCTTTAGACACCACCCTTTGTCTTTGAAATTTTTTATCCCTCTTCGATTATCTACTGAATTTTCTATCTATTTCGTTACATGAATTACCCATTTCCCTGACATGGTATTAGAGTCGATGGTTTAAAACCTCGAACTGTTATTTGCAAACCTTGTTGAGTCAGATATGCTATGTAATTGACTCTAGGCTGGTGGTTTGTTGATTGGAACCTTTGAAAACAAACTTTCTATCTAGATATTGAATATTGCTTCGAAGATTGATCATGTTTTTCTAAATGAATCAAATTATGCAGTATAGGCACTAGATATGGAAACCCTATTGAATAAAAAAGGACTATGGTAGTATATGAATATTGTGATTCCAGATCTAGCAGACAACCAGTCGAATTTCGTTATTGATGGAAATAAGGATGAGGTTGTGGGGGTCATCACTACCTATATCTCACGATAGATTTGATTTCACCTCAGTGGAATCGACTTCCCTCATCAAGTCTAGAATAAGTTGAATTCGTTGTTCTACCAATTCAATGGAAGCCATGTCATGTAGTTGGAGAAAGAGTTGATCTCTCTTGATCCTCATTTTTTTGAAAGAATGGAGGACTAGTTGGCTTGTGTCAAATAACTCCAATTGAAATTGGGTGAATTTGGAAAGAAATATTATAAGAATGATGGACAAATCATTGAGTTGGTTCTGATGAATTTGAGAACACCATTCGACATGTTTGTGTCGACTTCTCACACCAACTAGAAAGCATGAAAGGAAGATGGTAAGGATTACACCTTTCAATATTTTTGTGGCCTTTTTATTATTTATTAACACAGAATGCTTGAAGAATTAAAGCTTGGCGTTAAACACCAATATCACTTGATCAAGGGAAAGAGAAATATGGAACCCAGGGATAAAGTATGATTTGATGCCTCTACACAAAAACTTGCATATTGCAACCAGAAACCTAAGGGACAGATAGATGCACCATAACAAAGTCGAAAGAAGAATACATGTTAGTACTATGGAAAGACTGAACATGTGGAAAAGGTCTGCTATAAGAAGCGAGATGATTTAGAAGAGAAGGTTAAATGCTTGGAAGGAAACATGCCCTATAAATGATGACCCGCTAATAATTTCACCTTCTAAGTGAGAACTTCTTAAGTCTTTTTATCTCATTATACATAGAACAAATGGGTAGTCGACTTTGGGTGCACTCATCACACAGCTAATGATGTCTCCTTGTTCACATGGTTGCATGAATATAAGGAGAGGAAAATCTTTGTTAATGATGATTTTACTCTGGATTCTATTGGTGAGGGTGATGTACCTATCGACATGAGAAAATTGGCGATGTATATAATGTGTCAAACCTCAATGTCAATCTATTGTATGTTTCTCTATTAACATAAATAGGTAAGATTGTTGAATTTTGGCCATATCGGTTCTATATTCATGATTTGAAGAAAGGAAAGTTGATTTTCATCTAAGGGATTCTCAATCCGACATAAAATTTATACAAATTCTATAACATGATTTTACTTGACACTGAACCTACTGCTCTTGCTTCTCAAACTGATGAGTGAAGTTGAATTTTTCATGAAAAACTCAGACACCTAAATTTTTGAAGTCTATATTCAATGGAAACTCAGAACATGGTTGTTGGTTTACCTAAAGTGTTTCCACCTGAAGGAGTCTATAAGGGTTGTGTGCTTGGGAATCACCATCAGGAACCATTTGACTCTAGTAAAGTGTGGCGAGAACAGAACCTACTAAATTTTATTCATAGTGACGTATCATGCATCAATATACCTTCACTAGAAGTTGAAAGGTATATTTTAACTTCCATTGATGATTTATCTCATTTTACATGGGTCTATTTTCTAAAGAACAAGAACCTTGTCTATGAAAATTTCAAGGAGTTTCAATAATTTGCTAAAAATAAATGTGGTTCGCCTATCAAGTGACTGAGATCACACAATGGTGGTGAGTATGCAAAACGTCCTTTTGAATAATACCTGGTTTGATCCAGCATTGACTAGCAACGGTTGGTTCCTTACACGCCTCGACAAAATGGCATCACGGAATGAAAGAATCAGACATTAGTCAAAATGGATAGATGTCTTTGGTAGGCTAAATATTTACCTCCTCGCTTCTCAGATGAAGTGGTGTATTGTGCAAACTATCTGCTAAATCGCGTCTCGACTTGAGTTGTTCCTTCTATGACTCCATTCGAACGATGGTGTTGAAAGAATCCTTTAGTCAGCCACCTTTTTGTGTTTGGATTTGTTGCATGTTCTCATATTTCCAATGATTTAAAAAACAAGTTGGATGAAAAGATTCATTCTTGCATCATGATAGGCTACTCTAAAGAGTTGAAAGTGTATCAACTATTTGATCCTTTCAAATGACTAATCATTATCAAATGAAATGTATGGTTTGATGAGAAGTCTTATGGAATTAAGTTGTTTAATGCATCCTTTGGATTGTTGTAGGATGATCCCTTGATGTTGTCTCTGACATTGGTTCTCCTACTCCATATTTCAGTCCTTCAACTAGACAGTCGAACGTTGTTCATGTTTCGACTAGATCGTCGACTAGTCCTTCGTCCTCCGTTTCGACTGGTCTATTGACTTAAGACTCTTTGAATTCTAATCGAACTACTGCATTGAAACACGGTTCACCTATTTCTTGTCTACCTAGATGGGATTCCAAGATAGTTGAAGTTGTTGGAGTTGATGTCTGTGATGTCTCCTCCAGACGACAAAATCGAAGTTAAAAGAACATGTCGGCATTGCCTTGATGACTCATGTACTAGAAAATTCTAACCATGTTGCCTACTTATATGCTCAAGCAATACCTAAATGTGAACAAGATATGCAAACAAAAATTGATTCTTTGTCGAAGAATCATACTTGATATTTAGTTCCCTGACCATAAGGAAAGAAAATTGTGAAGTGTCGATGGGTCTATAGGACCAAATTACCTCTGAAGGTGTTTTTGAGTGACATAAAGCATGAATTTTTGTGAAGGTATTTTCTCATTAAGAAGGAATCAACTACACTAATACCTTTTCCCCTATTTCCAATATGAATTGTGTTCAACTGATTCTTTCCCTTGCTACTCATTTTGGATGGAAAATCCATCTGATGGATGTGAAGAGTGTATTTCCTCACTAATACCTATCTAAAGAAATTTTCATGGAATAGCCACTTATTTTTGTGATAGATTCTAACTTGGTTTGTTGACTCAATAAGACACTTTATGGTTTGAAGTGGGCTCCCCAAGCTTGGTATGCTAAGATCAATAGTTTCTTTCTTCAACTTGGTTTCAAACATTATGAATTTGATCGCATCTTTTATGTACTCCACACCAATGGAGACACTTTGATTGTTGATGTATATGTAGTTTATCTCCTCATTACTAGAAATAATAATGATATCATCCTTATATTGAAGAAAGAACTTGTTGACTCCTTTGACAAGATAGATCTTGGTACTTTTCATTATTTTTTGGGTCTTCGAGTATTACCACTATGTGATGGATTTTTCATTTCTCAATATAAATATGTGATGGATCTATTGACATGCTTTAATAGGGTTGATTGTAATCCTTGTGCTACTCCTTTTCAATCTGGATTAAATCTCACCAAAACTTGTCAAACACCCGCAGTCGATGATACACTTTATAAACAATTGGTCGACAGCCTTGTTTACCTTACTCATATTCAACCTAACATTTGATTTCTTGTTAGTGTGGTTTCTCGGTTTATGTAAGACCCTAAATAAAGCCACTAGAAAGAAGTCAAACAAATTGTCTATTATCTCAAGGGTACCACTCATTTTGGTATCAAGTATTGTCAAAGTTCAAATTCACTAATCGGCTTCACTAACTCAAACTGGGATGGCGATAGTGATGATCAAAATTCCACATCCAGCTATCTGTTTCATTTTAGCACTAGACCATTGGTGTGGTCGTGAAATAAACAGAAGGTGGTCTCTTTTTCAACTATGGAAGCAGAATATTGTGGCAATGTTTAGTCAAGTACTGAAGTTGTATGGATCCACCAAATTTTGGTTGAATTTGGACTTGTTATTCAAACCTCGACTACAATACACTATGATAACCAGTGTAATACCCCTAGGTTGAACCCCAACTGTAAATTTAAATATAAATATACATACGTATATAATTTGGTGAGTTGTTTGATATCATTTTTCTCTCACCTTCCATGGTATAGACGGCACATGTATTGTGCACTAAAATGATGAAGTGTGCACATTCCAAGATACCACGCACATAAAAATTAAGTGTGTGTGATTTTGAGGCCCGAGAGCCTTTGTGTATATGTTGTGTTTTGAGGCTGGTGAGTCGGGATGTAGAAAGGACAGTATTCATGTAATGTAAATGTAATCACACACAAATATTAATGAAAAAACACATCACTGTGGCAGACCAACCATGTAAAAGAGTATGGGGGGATAAACTTCACTAACTAGGGAAAGGGGGCTAAAAGTTAAGGATAAGGGGCTAAGCTAGGGAGCTTAAGCCAAAAAGGAATATTATATTAATATTCCTTAAAGTATAATGTATGGATAATTATTTTATCCTAATTTCTAAGGATGGGGACAAGTGGGCCAAAGTAGTTCTCAGCATGACAAGCGTCAAGTTGAGAACATGCATACATATAGTTTGGACTTAGTTCATTTTACCATCATTCCATCATCATTCACTCACTCATTCAGCTGTCCTCCATACCTTCCTTTCATTGTACCTGTACCTGTACATGTACTTGTACCTGGTTAGCATAGGAGATGGACTGAAGAAGCAGGTTGTCGGGCCCATGGGATATTGAAGAGGTAGGTTGTGAGGCCCATGAGTAATTCTCTCTAGGTGAGAGAATTGTTGGGAATTGATTTCCCGAAGGTGCCAAACTGCAGCTATAGGGCTCTGAGACTTCTTGTTCGGCCTGTTGCTGAAGCCCCAAAAAAGAAGTGGGGCAGTCGAGGGACTGTTGAGAAGAGAAGGGGCACACTTCCTAGGGTGGGATAGGCATGTGGGGAATGAGGGATTGTAGGTTGTTAGTTAAAGTTATCACATGTGACGAAGTTTTTCCTATTGTCTGAGATATATCAGCCTTGTTAGGAATTGCTTTACCTGGGTGGAGTTTCATCCCAACTCAGGGGTGACCCATTGCTGAGAGTTTTGAGCAGTGTGGTCTAAGGCTGGGAGGAAGGTGGAAGGTCTGCATGCATTTGGTGATATTTTTACCAAGATAAGTGTCAATTGTGTGTTAAACTATGTTCTGCATTATTATTTATGTGTTTATTTTATTGGTTTTTCATGTGTGTGTTGCATGTGTATTTTTATTATTATTCTATATGAATATGTGCATTTGTAGAGTTTCTATATGTTTTAATTTTGTATACAGTTCGAAAATTTTATGTGGCATGGCCTAGTTGGATGCTGGGGATGCTACAATATGGTATCATAGCTCCAGTTTTCAACACTGAGCCTGGATGGGTTGAGCAAGTTGAATTGAAGTGAAATTTCATAGAGAATTGATTTCGAAGTGGCCAAATTTCAAGTTACAGTGCGTCCATGGTAAAAATCAGAAGCAATTGCCTAGAATTGGGAAAAAGCCCCAATTTATGTTGTTAAATTCATGGGAAATTTGATAAATTTGGCCAAGTGGTGAGATATTCTTAATTTAATATTTTTTCTAGCAAATTCAGACCTGGAATTGGTCGAATTTGAAGTTACAGAGAATCCATGACAAATAGAGTGATATTAGTTGATTAAAATTCTCAATTCGTGAATTGAGTTTGGGAAATATTTGTTCCAGGAATGTCAACCAGCAGCGATTTGTTGTTCCAAAGGTTGAATTGGTGTTATCGGAGTGAAATTGAACAACTTTCATAGTTGTAGAATGTCCATGGGGAAAGTTTGCAAATCCCCAATTTCTACAGCAGAATTCACGAGGAATTGATGCACAGAAAAATGAAGGTGCGTAGGTGTGTGTACTAAAAATGTGTGATGCGTAGTGAAAATCTTGTGATGTGTGGAAAATAATGGTGTGCGGGTGTGTGCACTTGAATTTGGCATTGCGTGGTGCAGATTTGGTAACACGCAAAAAATAACAGTGTGCAGGTGTGCACACTTAAATTTGGCACTATGTGGAGCAGAGTTGGTAATGTGGGAAAAATAATGGTGCACGGGTGTGCACACTTAGATTTGGCATTTCGCGGTGTAGAGTTGGTAATGCGTGAAAAATAACGGTGCACAGGTGTGCACACTTAAATTTTTCATTGTGTGGAGTAGAGTTGGTAATGCATGAAAAATAATGGTGCACGGGTGTGCGCACTTAAATTCAGTGCTACGCGGAGTAAAGCTAGTGAAGCGCGGAAAAATAATAGTGTGCAGATATGTGCACTAAATTTAACATTGTGCGGTGCAGATTGGGTGGCGCATGCATAATATTGGCGCGCACAGTGTGCACACACATAATATTGGTGTTTGTGGTGTGCGCATTGAGTATTGGTAGAGCGCAGAAGAATTATGTTGGTGCATGTGCAATGTTGGTATGCAGTGCATGCATCTTGAATATTCATGTCGCGCGACAATTTAATTAATGGTGCACGTGGAGTACTGGTGCGCGGTGGAAGTGCACTAAACTTTGGCATGGTGTGGCACATAGAGTGCAATGTGCACGGAATATTATCATGCGACACAAAAATTGCACACAACAGATATTAGTACATGAACCAAAATTGTACGTGGTAGATATTGACGTGCAACACAAAAGTAGTGTGCACCAGATATTGGCGGGATAGAGAAGTGATCCACATTGGTTATAGGTGCGTGGAGCATGCACTTCCTTATGGTGTTGTTGCACATTCTAAATATGGGTGTACATTTTCAAATGTGTGCACACGAAGTCGTTTGGATGGTCTACAATAGCAGAAAACCAGTGAATTTCTGTGACATTTTATATTTTTTAAAGGTCATCTTTTTGCAGTGCGTTTTTGAGGCCCTAAACAGCGTTTTTAACTACTAAAAAACCACGCAAACCAAGTGTAACCAGGTACACTCTATCTATGCAGCTCAAATGAAATATCCGGGAGAGATCTTTCTAATGGTTTAAATCATTCGTCAAATCGAACTTTTATTAGGAAGTTACAGGGCAAACAGTGGAGGGTAAATTTTAAGACCCAGGTAACTTCGAAGAGCCATAACTTTCTTCTCCGGAATCAGATTCAGGCACAAGATCAGTCTATGGAAATATATTGAACCATAGAACACAGTCCTTGATCTGAATTAAAATTATGGGCATGTTCAAAATGTTTAAGATGGCATAGAAGATACCTATAGCATTCCAGACCAAAAACACTAATTGGCCTAGAACTTCAGCAGGCTGTAACTAGCAACCCAAAACCCAGAAAGAGGTGAAACTTGGACGGACTGTCCAAAATATATATATGAAGAAACCCAATTGATATCCTACCAAAAATCCAATGGATAGGTGCAAAAATGCATAATTACAGCACAGATTTGCACCAAGTTGAAGTGTGAACAAAAGAATTAATGGAAAATTTTCAAATTACCATAAATTTCTGCTCAAGACTCGGAATTGATCATGGAAGCAGGAGTTGGAAAGGTTTTGTACATTAGAATATAAATATTCACCCAAAAAATTATTTGGGCAATCAATTTTTAGGAAATCAGAAGAAAGAATTATGATGCATTATTGAACCAAAATTGTACATAATTTCATGAATTTGTTAAATTATTTATCCTAACAAGTTTTGTTGGCTGCACATTTTCAGAGTTAACAGCAATTATATCATAACAGGATCGAAACAGAGTTCAGAATCATGGAAGAGACACAGGGGGTTTACAACCATGAAGATGAAATCATAGGGATGTATGTCAATATGGGTAATGAAGGTACAAATTCAAACAGTCATGGAGAAAGAAAGGAAGAAAGCATGAACTTGGTAGAGACCTTTAAAACTTTGCAAAAGGATGTCCAAAGTTATAAAATTGATAATGAGAGGCTTATGAAATCCAAGGAGAAGTAGGAGGGATTCAACATAAAGTTAATGTAGAGCTTGGACATAATAGAAAAGAAGATGGATAAGGAGAATGACTAAAGAAAATCAGGAAGTCACGGGTCTCATAATGAGAGGAGAAGAACAAGAAGTGTTGGCAGACATCACCATCACTCCCCAAGGCATTCCACTAGGAGAGCACATAGTAGTTCAAGCCCATCCCCTGTCAGTAAACATAAGAGGAGGTCTGGGGTGGATGTGCTACAGGGAGAAATGTACAAAATCAAGCCTGCTACATTTGATGGTGAGCACAAGAAGGATGAGGATGCAGAGACATGGTTGCTAGGCATGGGGAAGTATTTTCAATTACATAATTACTCTTCACATGCAGAAGGAAGAATTTCCATCTATCAACTCAAGGGAAAGGCATCCATGTGGTGGAACCAATTTGTGTTGGTGCAACACATTGATGAGAAAAATGTTACTTGGAGGGAATTCAAGAGGTATTTTCAAAAGAAATACTTGACTAAGAGATATTATGACAAGAAAATGAAGGAGTTATTTGAACTCAATCTTGGGAGTATGACCATAGATGAATACGAAAGAGGGTTATTAGAGATGTTAAAGTATGTTTCTTTCAGCAAGGATGAGCCAATTAATATTAATAGGTATTTGAGTGGGATTCCATCATTTATCACTAACAAGATACAATATGATGATCCCAAAACATTGGAGGAGACCATAAGGTGAGTTAATTCCTTTATGATCAACATAAAAGAAGGCCAACTTTCCAAAAATCTTGGGAAAACAAGAAGAAAAACAATATGGAACAGAGGAAGAAGGGGACTAAGCTACCATTCTTCAAAAATAATCCTCAGGGACAGCCAGATTCTAGAGAAACCAGAATGACAGAGACAGTGGGGAAAATACCAAGGCATCCACCTATTCAATATTGGGGTTGTGGGGGAGATCATATGTATAGATATTGTCCTCATAGAGGTGAAAAAGTGAGGATTTCTCACAATGTACAGCAAGCTTATACAGTGGAGGACATGCATAGAAATGTACCTAGGATCTATGCAGCCCTGGACAATAAGCAAGCTGAGTTTCGGTCACACATGATTGAAGTGGAAGGTAAGATCAACAACCAAACCATTTCTATTTTAATTGATTCAGGATCTAGTCATAGTTATATCGATCCTAATATGGTGGAAAGATTGCATTTTCCAAGAAGAAAGCTTGGAAAATCTTGTTTGGTGCAAATGGATACCAGAGCTAAAATAAAATTTAATGAGATGGTTAAGGCATGTCCAATGGACATCAATGGACTGCGCACCAGGGAATATTTGAGCATCATACCTTTAAGTTCCTACGATTTCCTAATTGGTATGGATTGGTTGGACCAACACCATTCTATCCTATACTATTATAATAAGGCATTTACTTGCTTGGATGATGAAGGGAACCTAAGGATTGTACAAGGAATTCCTAGGGTAGTATCCATCAGAGAAATTTCAGCATTACAGCTGAAGAAAAGTTACAAAAAAGGGTGTCAAATATTTGCAACACGTATGGAAGAGACACCTAAATATAAGGTGCCAAATATTGAAGATTATACGGTCCTAAAATAGTTTGAAGATATATTTAAATAAATATCAGGATTACCCCCTAAAAGAGACATTGATTTCTCCATCAATCTGATGCCTGGAGCAGGCCCAATATCCAAGACCCCTTACAGGATGAGTACACCAGAATTGAAGGAATTGCAAATGAAACTTGAAGAGATTCTAAAGAAGGGGTATATACGCCCAAGTGTGTCATTTTGGGGTGCCCAAGTATTATTTTTGAAGAAAAATGATGGAACATTGAGACTTTGCATTGACTTGAGATAGTTGAACATGGTAACTGTGAAGAATAAGTATCCTTTTCCAAGGATCGATGAGCTCTTTGATCAGATGAAAGATGCAAAAATATTCTCCAAGATTGATCTCGAGTCAGGTTATCATTAGGTAAGAATTAAATAATAAGACATCAGCAAGACTTCTTTCAGAACAAGGTATGGTCATTATGAGTTCACAGTGGTGCCATTTGGGTTATCAAATGCACCAATTGTCTTCATGTGTTTAATGAATGGTATTTTCAGAGAATACTTAGATAAGTTTGTCATTGTATTTTTAGATGACATTATTATATATTCTAAGTCGGAGGAAGAGCATGAACAACACTTGAGGATGGTATTACAAGTATTAAGGGAGCATCAGTTGTATTCCAAATTGAGCAATTGCTCATTTTATCAGAAGCAAATTCATTATTTGGGAGATATCATTTCAGAGGAAGGGATAGCATTGGATCCTGAGAAGACAGAGGACATTAGAGGATGGTCAACATCAAATAATGTGACAGAGGTTAGATCATGCATGGGCCTTGCAGGCTACTATAGGAGATTTATTGAAGGATTCTCAAAGATTGCACACCCAATCACTTCCTTGCAAAAGAAGGGTGTAACGTTTCAGTGGACATTTGATTGTGAAAAGAGTTTCCAACACTTGAATCATTTATTAACAAGTGATCCAATACTAAGGATTGTTGATCCAAATGAATAATTCATTGTATACACCAATGCATGTAAAGAAGGGATTGGTGGAGTCCTCAGTCAAAATGGGTATGTGGTATGCTATGAATCAAGGAAGTTGAAGGAGCATGAAAGGCACTATGCTACTCATGATTTGGAGTTGGAATCCATAGTGCATTTCTTGAATATGTGGAGGCACTACCTTATGAGGAAAAGGTTCGAGTTGAGGATAGACCATAGTGGTCTGAAATATTTATTTGGATAGCCAACTCTAAATGCCAACAAAAGCAAGTGGTTAGAATTTCTCGGTGAATATGACTTTTATATGAAAGCATATCAAAGGGAAAGAGAACAAAGTGGATGATTCACTTAGCATAAGGGTGCATGAGTTGCATGCTACAGCCATTAGCATGTACCAATCAGATTTGAAAGACATAATCTTAGAGGTTGCAAAATCATATTTGCAATACATGGAAATAATAGCAAAATTATAGCAAGGTATTTTGCAGCTAAAAATTGAAGACTATAAGTTAGAAAATGATGAAATTATCATATACAGGGATAGGATTTATGTACCAAATTCCCGGGAAATGAAAAATCTGATATTGAGAGAAATGCATAATGTACCTTATGTTGGGCACCCAATTTATCAGAAAACTATTGCAATTGTCAAGAGCCAATGTTATTAGCCAGGCATGAAGAAAGAAGTTGTTGATTTTATTGCCAAACGTTTGGAGTGTCAAAAAGTAAAGGTTGAGCATAGACACCCAGCTAGTTTTCTACCTCCATTACCAATTCTTGAGTGGAAATGGGAAGTTGTAAAAATGGATTTCATCACCAAACTGCCCAGAACAAAAAAGCAACATGATTCTATCATGGTAGTGGTGGATAAGCTTAATAAAGCTACCCATTTTATTGCAATAAAACTCACTCACAAGGAAGCCAACATTGTTGATATTTATATGAGAGAAAATTCTCGACTACATGGCATACCCAAGATAATTATGTCTAACAGAAATCCAAAATTTACATCAAATTTTTGGAAAGGATTATTTAAGGAATTTGGAACAAACTTGAATTTTAGCATAGCTTATCATCCAGAATCAGATGGACAAACAAAGAGGGTGAATCAAGTGATTGAGGATATGTTGAGGATGTATGTGATGGATAAAACATCAAAATGGGAAGACTACCTACACTTAGTAGAGTTTTCTTATAACAATGGGTACCAAGCATCTCTAAAGATGAGCCCATTTGAGGCACTTTATGGTAGAAGGTGCAACACATCGGTAAGTTGGGACAACCTAGCAGATAGAGTAGTGGTTGGGCCAAAATTACTCAGGGAAATGGAAGAGAAAATGTTGAAAATAAAACAAAATTTAAAGGTTTCCCAAGACAGGAAGAAAATTTATGTTGATAAGGGTAGAACTCACAGGGAATTTAAAGTGGGTGACCATGTATTCTTGAAAGTAAATGCCAATAGAAGTTCCCTGAAGTTGGGAAATTGTTCAAAGTTGGCAGCTCGTTATTGTGGGTCGTTTGAAATCCTAGAGAGGATTGGGCCTGTAGAATACATGTTTTCTTTGCCTGCATCAATGTCTGTTCATAATGTATTCGATGTATCATTGATCAAAAAGTATATACCTAATGCTAATCATGTCATTGATTGGAATGTGATTCAGGTAGAGTAAGAAGGTTCCTGTCAAGTGCATCTTGTGTGCATATTGGACCGGAAGATCATGCAACTCTAGAATCGATCCATATAGATAGTAAATGTCTAATGGACCAGCTACGGTCCTGAAGATGCAACTTGGGAGAAAGAGGATACTATGCAGGCAGAATACCCACATCTTTTTGAGGATTTTAAAAATTTTGGTTGTATATGTGTATATATTGCACTGAGGACAGTGCATAAATAAGGGGGAGCAGAATGTAATACCCCTAGGTCGAACCCCAACTGTAAATGTAAATACAAATGTACATATGTATATAATCTGGTGATATGTTTGATATCATTTTGTGTGCACCTTCCATGGTATAGAGTGCACATGTACTACGCACTAAAATGATGAAGTGTGCACATTACAGGATACCATGCGCAACAAACTTAAGTGTGTGTGATTTTGAGGTCAGAGAGCCTTTGTGTATATGTTGTTTTTTGAGGTTGGTGAGATGGGATGCAGAAAGGAAAGTATGCATGTAATGTAAATTTATTCACATGCATATATTAATGAAAAAACACATCACTGTGGTAGACCAGCGATGTAAAAGAGTATGGGGGATAAACTTCACTAGTTAGGGAAAGGGGGATAAAATTTAAGGATAAGGGGATAAGCTAGGGAGATGAAGCCAAAAGGGAATATTATATTAATATTCCTTAAAGTATAAAGTATGGATAATTATTTTATCCTAAGTTCTAAGGATGGGGACAAGTGGGCCAAAGTAGTTCTCAACATGACAGGTGTCAAGTTGGGAACATGCATACATATAGTTTGGACTTAGTTCTTTTTTCCATGATTCCATCATCATTCACTCACTCATTCAGTTGTCCTTCGTACCTTCCTGTCAATGTACCGTTACCCATACTTCTACCCATACATGTACATGTACCCATACATGTACATGTACATGATTAGCTTAGGAGTTGGACTGAAGAAGTGGGTTGTCAAGCCCGTGGGATATTGAAGAGGTGGGTTGTCAGACCCATGAGTAATTCTCTCTAAGTGAGAGAATTCTTGGGAATTGATTTCCTAAAAGGTGCCAAACTGCAACTACAGATCTTTGAGACTTCATGTTCGTCCTGTTGTTGAAGCCCTGGAAAGGAAGTGGTGCAGCCGAGGGACTGTTGAGAAGAGAAGGGGCACACTTCTTTGGGTGGGACAGGCATGTGGGGAATGAGGGATTGTAGGTTTTTAGTTCAAGTTGGCACCTGTGACAGATTTTTTCCTATTGTCTGAGATGTATCAGCCTGGTTAGGATTTCCTTTACTCGGGTGGAGTTTAGTCCCAGCTTGGGGGTGACCCACTGCTGAGAATTTTGAGCAGTGTGGTCTAAGGTTGGGAGGAACGTGGAAGGTCTGCACGCAATTGGTGATATTTTTACCAAGATAAGTGTCAATTGTGTGTTAAACTATGTGTTGCATTATTATTTATGTGTTTATTTTATGGGTTTTTCCTGTGTGTTATGCATGTGTATTTTTATTATTATTCTGTATGAATCTATGCATTTGCAGAGTTTGTGTATGTTTTAATTTTGTATATAGTTCGAAAAAATTATGTGGCATAGCCTAGTTGGATGTTGGGGATGCTACAACCTAAGTGCCATACAGGTTGCTGACAATTATGTTGCCCACAGTAAGATGAAGAATGTTGAGATCCATACTCACTACTTGAGAAAATTGGTTCATGAGCATGTTATCTCTCTTGAATATTGCACTTTGTCTCTCCCTTTCCCCAACAAACCCTATATGTCTATCAACCCATGTTAAATATTGGGCCACTAGGAAAATAAGGGGTTCCATTCTTATTTTATTGTTTACTGTTGCATATTAGAGCATAGCATCTAGGAGTGGGATATTGAAGCGAAATAAAGGATATAGAATATCCTATAGCAACCACCCAAACCATAGTGTACATGATAACTCCATAATAATTACACTTTGTTTGTTTTTGCATTTCATTACTCAGAAGAAAAGAGAAACGCATGGGCCTCTCCTTCTAGATAGGTTTTTTTCATATTGGGGTTTCATGGGGTACATCTTTTGTGCATTGTGTGGATGGTCTATTATTTTATTAACTTCTTTCATCTCTTAAGTAAAACACTACATAATAATATATTCCAAAAACTTGTAAGGTCTATTGTGACACACTATTGTAGTGGAATATACATGGTAGTTTATAGATCATATTGGTATGAAAGTAGCTTTCTTTTGTCTTTTTGTGGGAAGTCATAGGATATAGGAATTGGCATAAGAAAGAAGTCTTAACACCCTAGCCATGGAAAATCAGAGATGAGTTAGAGGATATGTTTTCAAATCCATAAGAACAAGTCGTTGACATATCTCGCAACATGTCCATCCTCATGGCATATCTAGAGAAAAAAAATGGACCTTTTAGAGATTTTGGTGGCTCTAACTCAGAAAATAAATCAGATAAGAAATTTGGAGAATACAAAGATTGAGAAAAGGAGTCAAAAAAATATCTAGAGAAAGAGAGACAAAGATCTAGTGTCATCACTTCTTCCCAATTTCTATTTATAAGAGTGGAAGTGAAAGTGGAAATTAAACCCTACCGAGGTGAGATTGATGTTGTTAAATTGAATCAATGGTTGGAATAGTTAGAGGTTTATTTCAGTGTTCATAACATAGTATAAGAACAAAATATTTCATTTATGTGATTGAATTTAGAGGGACATGACCAAACTTGGTGGGAAAGTCACACATAAATGCTTAGGTTGGAGGGTGATCCCCCATTAACTAAGTGGGAGGTGTTTTAAACAATAATTAAGTTCCAATTATACCCTATTATGTACAAAGATGACTAGTGGATCCATTGGCATTACTTATGGCATAAGAAAGGACAGAGTGTGCAAGAGAAAAACCACCAAGATCAGAAAAATGTCCATTATGTTAGGTATATATCCCAAGAACACATATATACTCATCAAGTATCTAGGTCATATACACAATCATCTATGGAGGTGAGAAATGATCTTTAAACCTAGGATAGTTGATGATGCTTATGTGAAGAACATTATCTAGAGAATATAGTAAGAAGGAAGGAAAATGAAGTGGTTCCAAGTAGAAAGATCACCAAGATGCTTTCAAGAAGGGAAAGAATAAGTGGAAAGGAAAGGATAAGAAGACAACAAGCATTACACATGAATTAAAGGATCCAAATAACCATTGTAACCATTGTAATATTGATGGTCACACTACAGATAAGTGTTGGAAGCTACATCTAGAGAGAAATCCAAAGAATCGCAAGATGGATGCCAAGAAGAAGAACATGTGAGTCGTGGATTTAGGAAATTAGGTAGAGAGGATCTTAGATGTAAATGAAAATATTGTCTATACTACAATGCAGAAGGAGATGAATCTAAGTAGCCTCCATCCTAAGCAAGAGAAGGAAATGAATAAACTCTTCTATATTTTGAACATCAACAAGAAGACAAACTACCTCCTCAACCTTATCTCTCTTATTCTTCCTAGATTTTCAGATAAACTACCTCCTCAACCTTATCTCTAGGTAAATTGAAGGTGGTTAGTCTATATAATAGATATGGGTTTCTTTTGAGTTCCATGTTAGTGGTTTGTTTTTTGCACATTCTAGAAGTAGCATCAATGGTTCCAATAATCACATTCAAAAGAAAAAATAGCATAATGGGAGTGAATTAGATAATGATAGCAACCCACACTTGAGGATAATCTTTCATAATTATCCCCAACATTATTTCCACTATGAAATATACAAATTTCAAGAAAAATAAAACCTTTCTTGCTTGGCTTCCAAATCCCACAATTCTCCTCATGGTCAACCAAGAAAAAAACAAAAAAAAATTATATCTCACTTTAATCCTTACATTTGATACATCCATTCATTAATTATAATAAGAAATATGGTCCATTATATCTTCATAGAAAGACTGGAAATTATATGGAGATCATCCCACATAAGAAGGGTGGAGACAATTAAGAAAGGAGAGATGAAGGATGGGGATAATAAAGAAGGGGGGAGAAGAAGGAAGGTGGTGGTGGTGGGGAAAATAAGGGTGGTGGAGAATGTTGATTTTTTGTAGCTTCCTGCAGGTATTCTCACATGGCCCTAGGTGTTGGGCATGTGGGAATCATCGTGGGCACCACATCACACTTTCGGATTGGTGAAAACGCCCATGGAATGAAGTTGTGGATTCATGGGTCTGGTGATGGGATTTGTGGGATTGTGTAGGGGCTTCAGACCCATAGAGAAATCCTAATTTGATGTTGACTTATGGAGGGGATTATATTGTAACATCCCCACTATAATCCTTGGTTTAATTAATGCTTATGTAGATATAATGTGTGGTTATTTCCAAAGCGATGTAATATGTGAATCGTACTTCAATGTTTTAATAATAAAATGTGATGCCAGCTGCTAAGGGGACATGGACAAGAGATGGGGGATGAATTTATCCAAAAGAGGGAGGAAGTGTCTAGGATAATGACCAAGAGGGGTCCAATGGGGGAATTACCCATGTATATTAATTCAACCCATTTTCCTAAATTTGTTATTTGTATATGAACCTTCCCATTTCTGATTGAGTGTTCCCAAAGCCAATCATTGAATACATGTAAGAGGGTGGGTGTGAGTGGTCACATCCCACAGTTATTAGGCACATGGGGGTTGAGTACAATCAGCTTGGGGAAGAGTGTGAGTCAAGAAAGGCAAGCCAAAGAGAGAAAATTTGTATGGGTTGGGACAACTATTTTTAGTTAGTCGAGTTTGTGCATGGGAAGGAAGGAGAGAGAAAGAAACGGAGATTAAAGATGATTCAATCATGGAGGGAGAATTCTAGAGAAAGATGGAGAATAATTGGAGCAAATGGGAGCTGGAAAACTGAAGCGTCGGGTTGTCATCCTTAAGAGTGAACTCATGTGTGAGTTGCACTAAAACAACATGTGTTTGTTTTTGGTTTGTTGATAGTTTCCTAGCAGCAATTTCCCTTGAGTTCTCAGCTGAGATATTCCTAGTTGCATGTGCCAGAGAGACCCCGATAAATGAATGGGGTGCTCGAGGGAATGAGATCAGTGAAGAGTTACATTCCTTGGTTTGGACAGGTTAGGAGGAAGAGAGAGGGTGGAAAATCATGATAGTTGTAGGAGAATATCAGTTGGGTTGAGAATTTTATGAGTTGTGAGGGGACTCTGAGAGACCACCCTCTTTTGTGGATTGCTAGCCTCAGCTCAGGGGTGACTGGTTGTTGATATTTGGAATAGTCAGTCTATTGTTGGGTGGAACACCCATCCGAAGCAATCAGTTGCACAATTTGTGTTTAAAGATAAGTGTTTTATCTTGTTGTTGAGTTATTTACATGTGTTCTCGTTGTGCATGAACTCTGTGTAAATGAGAATGATTTATTTGTTGTTGTAATGAGTTGTTTAGATGCATTTCATGTTGATTATTAGCATGTTTTATATGCATCTATTATATGGTTGTAGACTGTAGTTAAATTTGTTTAATTTGTAGATGTAAGCTATAGGAAATCTACTAACAAAAAAAGAATTAATTTAGTGAGCATAAATTTCATTTTTATGTATATTCTGAATCATAATGTCCCTTGGTTGGGTTGGGAAACATTACATTATGGTATCAGAGCTCCGGTTCAAACATCTGGCTTGTATGGGCCAAGATGGATGTGAATTCGTGAAACTTTTTTCGTTGCATATTTTGTTTGTGACGGGTTTGGGGAAAAACGGAGATTTTAGAGAGAAATCCCCAATTTCATGAGTGAAATCTGAGTTTTAATGACTTCAAATGATTTTATAGGGTTAATGGAGTAGAGAAGTGAATTTTCAAATCGTGTTTTAATGGCCACTTGCAGATTTACAGGCAGTTTGGAGAATCAACGGTTGATATCGTGTTTTATCTTGTGATTGGCGGTCGAGATAAACTATGATAAATTTAAAAATTCATAAGGATTCGGCCATTTGAAAGGTTGATGAAATCAATGGCCAGGATTAAATATAGGGTTTTGAAGGGATTGGATCGACGGTCTAGATCAAACAGAGAAAAGTCAAAAAAATTCTAAGTGTTAAAGTTCACCAAGAGAAATCGTCGATGGTCGATGGGTGTATCGATCGAAATGACGAAGAGTTTGGGTCGGCCATAAGACATTTTTGATCGTCGATGGTCGATGGGTCAGTGGTTAGAGGTTGGACGAATCCGACAAAGTATTTTTTATCACCAACGAACATCATCGATGGTCGATGGGTCAATGGTTGGGGGTCGGCGGATTTTGGCCAATTGTTTGAATCAAGAAAGAGAAGTCGTCGATGGTCGATGCATCGATGGTTCAGCGTCAACCAAAGTTGGCGAGGTGTCTGAGTTGTCTAATAGAATCAACCGATGGTCGATGGGGAAAAGAGGATAATGATGTCATCATCCATGTGCCATGCGACATCAACAGTTTCCATGTCAGCCAACAGAAGTGGTTGATGGTCAATGGTCAAATCGGTCGATTTGGGAAATCGTATTTGAAAACCATTGGGGATCGTTAGTCATTGATGGTTCAAAGGTCGTGTGTTGGCCAAAGTGTTTGAGATTTCCATTTGCCAACAAAGGTCGTTGACTGCCAACGGCCAACGACTAGGTTAGTTAGTTTAGAGGTGTGTGCAAGTCGGTCATCAGGGAGTTGGGTTGATGGTCGACAGTCGAATCGAAAATTTGGGGAATTACTTTGTGTGCCAAAGGATAATGTCGGTCATCGATGGCCGATAGAGAGTATATCAATGTCTCAAATTTCTTCTGACCTGAGATCGATGGCGCAGATTGCACGTAGGCAGAATTGTTCCATGGTTTCAAAAAAAAAACAAGCCTGGAGCCATTTTCTTATTTTGGCAATAACTACACAAATTATGTCATATTGGGATGAAACTTATGGGTTTTTTCTACAAAGGAGGACTACAAAATAACTATAGAAGGACCTTGTCCAATTCTACTTGGATTTGGCATAAATTGCAAAATACTGTTTTTTTAAGATCTGGGTTCAGATCATTGACGGAAGTCCAAATTAAGTTGAAACTCTTGGGGAGAGTCCAAAAATCATGCATAGAAATAACCCACAAAGGAACTGAATAAATCCAATGGGGATTAGAATGGGGACACTAAAATAGGCCAAAATCCACTATTTCGAGCCACTTTCTGGGGATTTTTGAGATTTTCAAAGAAGGAAAAATTACCCTAGATCACAAAACTAGAAAATTTTATATAATAAAATTTGTATATACACATCAAGACAAACAAATTTGGTTTACTAATTTTTTTCCAAAATTGCACAGATTGAGAAATAGCTAGTTCTAGTTCTGCTAAAAATTCCAAGTCTAGAAAAATGAGTGAAAAATGACAAAGTTGCATATTCCAGATTGTTGTAGTTTTTTACTGGAACATCAGATTGAAATTATGAGAGTTTTTATGAATTCCATGTTTTTATTATTATCTATGACTCATACAAAATTCTCTCCAGTTCCTGACATATTTTCTTCTGCAATTGATAGAAGTTGGCATTTCAATAAAATTGCACCAGTAGAGAAAATGCACAAAGTCGTGAAAATGGATTTTTCAAGAAGCCATAAATTTCATCTCAGAGATCGGATTGGGACATGAGTACAGCCATTGGAAATATATTTCATAGAGGAATACATCTAGAGAATCATAGTGTGAATTGATGAAATGTGTCCATAAATTGATGAGGAAATAACATATATTCTAATTAATGAAATGTTTTACAATACGCATGTTCTAACAATAATTATTACATGCACATTTCTTGTAGAATTAGAGGTGCATAAAGAAACTTTAGTTATTATATGAGAGTGGAGTTATGTAATATGCTCAAGTATATTACAATCGTGAGGAAGAGAGAACAGGTGTGCATGTCAACATGGGGAATGTTGAGACAGATTCAAATGGAAGAAGAGATAGGCAAGATCTTGTCACTATGAGAAGCCTTCATAAGGAAGTATAGAGATACATAGATGATAATGAAAGTATTATGAAGGCTCATAAGAGATACTTCATATCTTGAACATGTTGCATAAGCAAGTTAACAAATATTATGGCACCAATCAAGAAGCTAGTGTTAGACAAGTATCAGCATCTAGATCCCATAGAAAAGGGGATGATCACAGAAATGATAGGTAGTAAAGAAGCATGAGAAGGCGCCATCATTATCCAAGGAATTCCACTAGAATAACTCATGCAAGTTTAGGACCAGGAAGCATCCCAAGTGTGTCTCTTGTTTGGAGGAAAAGAAGAACGCATGAGGCATACATCTTGAAAGGTGAACTGAGTAAAATAAAGTCACCTACTTTCAATGGTGAACATAGGAAAGGAGAAGAGGCAGAGGCATGGATGTTGTAAATGAAGAAATATTTCCATCTGCATGATTACCCATCCCGGGAAGAAGCTAGAATTTCCACCTACCACTTGCAAGGAAAGGCAGACATGTGGTGGGATCAACTTAAGCAATCCAAGAACATCAATGAGAAAAGGATTTCATGCAGGAAGTGCAAAGAATATTTCCAAGAGAAATATTTTTCTAAGCATTACTATGAGAGAAAGATGAAAGAGTTATTTGAACTCAAGTTGGGAACCATGACAATGGAGGAATATGAGAAGTGGTTATTTGAATTGTTGAAGTATGTTCACTTCAACAAGGATGAGAAAGTCAAAATCCAAAGGTTTCTAAGTGGGTTACCCTCCTTCTATAGTGACAAGATTCAATATGACAACCCCAATACCTTGGAGGAAACCATAAGGAGATTAAGACACCTTTGTAAGCAAAGAAAAGGAAGGCCAGTCTTCCAAAATTCTTGGAATGACAATATGGAAGGGAAAAAGGATCAAAGGAAGAATGTTTTTAAGCCACCCTTTTTCATAAATAACTCCCAATCAAATCAGCAAATCCAGGCATACCAAAATGAGCCAAAGAATGCAGATTCATTTATGAAAAGGTCGAGGAAACAACATGTTCAATGTTGGGGATGTGATGGAAATCACTTATATAGGGACTACCCTCACAAAGGAGAAAGAATGAGGATTGTCCACAACATTCAGAAGGATGAAACAATGAAAGACATGGGAGGGATCATGCTAAGGATTTATGCAGCCTTGGACAACAAGCAATCAAAGTATCAATCCCCCGTGATTGAAGTGAAAGATAAGATTGATAACTAGCCCATAGCAATTTTAATTGATTTTGGAGTTATCCATAGTTACATAAATGCTAACATCGTTGAAATATTTCACTTGGAAAGAAGTAAGCATAAGAAATATTGGTTAGTTCAGTTAGCCACGGGGGCTAAGAGGAAAATCGATGAGTTGGTTAAATATTGTCAAATATACATTAATAGACTCAAAACAAAGGTAGATGTAAACATCATACCATTGGGTTAATATGACTATCTAATTGGAATGGATCAGTTGGAAAAACATGATGTTGTACTAGACTGTTACAACAAGACAATCGCATGTCTTGATGAGGAAGGGCAGGAAGGCAAGATTCAAGGCATTCCAAGAGTTGTAGTTGTTAGAGATATTTTAGCTATGCAGTTGAAGAAGAGCTTCAGGAAGGGATGTCAGATGTTTGTAGCCCATATGGAGTAGGCATCCAAAGACAAAGTGGCAAGAATTGAAGACTCCTCCAGCCAAAGACAAAGTGTCAAGCATTCAAGACCATCCGGTTTTGAGGTATTTTGAAGATGGTTTTAGAGAAATTCCAGGATTTCTACCAAAGAGAGACATATATTTCTCTATTGATTTGGTGGAAAGAACTACCCCATTATCTAAGAAACCTTAAAGAATGGGCACACCAAAGCTAAGACAGTTGCAGATGCAGCTTGAAGAACTTTTGAAGAAGGGGTATATACACCCAAGTGTGTCACCTTGTGGAGCCTCAGTTATTCTTATGAAGAATAAGGATCGAACCTTAAGGTTGTGTATTGATTTCAAGCAGCTTAATAAGGTTACCATAAAGAATAAGTATCCTTTGCCAAGAATAGATTATTTGTTTGATCATCTAAAAGGTGTGAGAACCTTTTCAAATATTGACTTGAGATCAGGTTATCATCAAGTACGGATAAAAGAAGAATACATCAGCAAGACAGCATTTAGAACAATATATGGTCATTATGAATTCACGGTAGTGCCATTTGGGCTATCAAATGCCCCAACATTTTTTATGTGCTTGATGAATGGAGTGTTTAGGGAGTACCTGTACAAGTTTGTAATTGTGCTCCTAGATGATATCCTCGTATACTCTAAATCAAAAGAGGAACGTGAGAAGCATTTAAGAATGGTGTTGCAAGTTTTAAGAGAGCATATATTGTATGCTAATCTAAGTAAGTGAATCTTTTATCAAAAGAAGATTCACTACTTGGGGTACATAATATCAACAGCAGGGATAGAAGTTGATCCTGAGAAGATAGAGGCCATTAGAGGATGGCCAACATGAAATAATTTCATATAGGTCAGATCATTCATGGGTCTTGTTGGTTATTACCAAAGATTCATAAAAGGGTTCTCAAAGATTACAAATCTAATCACTTCCTTGAAAAATAAGGGAGTGAAATTTGAATGGAATTCCAAGTGTGAAGAGAGTTTTCAATAGTTGAAGGGAATATTGACAAGTGAAACAATATTGAATATTGCGGATCCAAACAAAGATTGTGTTGTGTGCACCAATGCATGCAAGGAAGGACTCAGTGGAGTTCTCAATCAAAGGGACCATGTGGTATGCTATGAGTCCATAAAATTAAAACAGCATGAGAGGAATCATGCTACACATGACTTGGAGATAGAAATGATTGTACATGCATTGAAAATGTGGAGGCATTACCTTATGGGTAATAAATTCGAGCTAAGAATAAACCACTGTGGTCTGAAGCATTTGCTTGGAAAACCAACACTAAATGTCAGACAAACTAGATGGATGGAATTTATGAGTGAATATGACTTTGAAATTAAGCACATAAAGGGAAAGGAAAATCAATTGGTCGATGCACTCAACAGGAGATCTCGTGAATTGCATATTTCAGCCATTAGCATGTACAGGACAGATCTGAAAGACAAAATTTATGCAGCAGCAAATTCATTTCAGAATTATTTAAAAATAAAAGAGACATTACAGAAAGGTAATTTTCAGCAGAAATTTAATTCTTATGATCTGAAAGAAGATGGGGTTCTCATGTACAAAGGAAAAGTATATGTGTTGAATTATAGTGAGCTGAAAATGCAATTTTGAAGGAAATGCACAATGTGTCATAAGTCGAGCACCCAATATATCAGAAAATAATTGTAGTTGTAAGAAGCCAATATTTTTGGCCAGGAATGAAGAAAGAAGTGGCTAATTACATAGTCAGATGTCTAGAATGCCAAAAGTTGAAGACAGAGCATAGACATCCAACAGGTTTTCTACAGCCATTTCTCATTCCAAAATGGAAGTGGGAAGTTCTCAAGGTTGATTTTATTACTAAGATGCCAAGAACAGTGAAGGATCATGATTCCATCATGGTGGTGGTGGATAAATTTACTAAAGCAACACATTTTATTCAAGTAAGGACTACACACAAGGCAACAAATATTGCATATATCTACATGAAATAAGTTTCTAAGCTACATGGGGTACCTAAAGAAATAGTTTCAGATAGAGATCCAACGTTCACATCTAATTTTTGGAAAGGTTTGTTCAAGATATTTGGAAAAAATTTAAATCTTAGTACAGCATATCATCCAGAGTCAGATGAGAAAATAGAAAGGACTAACAAAATAATTGAGGACATGCTTAGAATGTATGTGATGGATCAGCCATCAAAGTGGGAATATTTTATTCATTTAATTGAATTTGCCTACAATAATGGGTATCAGGCCTCATTGAAGATGATTCAGTTTGAAGCATTGTATGGAAGAAAATGTAACACTCTAGTGAGTTGGGATAATCCAGTAGATAGAGCGGTTCTTGGGCCAGAATTGTTAAAAGAAATGGAAGATCAGATGGCAAAGATAAAGCAAAATTTAAAGGATGCCCAGGATAGGCAGGAAATTTATGTAGACAGGAACATATTTTTCAGAGACTTTGAAGTGGGAGAACATGTGTTTTTGAAAGTGGAGGAAAAGAGAAGTTAGCTAAGATTATAAAGTTGCCCGAAGTTGGTAGCAAGATATTGTGGGCCTTTTGAAATATTAGAAAATATAGGGCCATTTTCATATATGTTAGCTTTTCCTGCATCCATGAGAGTGTACAATGTATTTCGTGTGTCATTTTTAAATAAATATGTTCCTGATCCTAACCAACATAACTGATTGGAATGTCATCCAGATGGAGCACGAAGGGGATTTCTAAGTGGAACCAGTATGCATCTTGGACCGGAAAGTCAAAGCACTCTAGAACAAATCCATAGGGTTGGTAAAGGTTCAATAGACCTGCTACAGTCTTGAATATTCTACATGGGAGCATGAAGAAAACATGCGGGCAAAATACCTGCAAAGTTTTTACAGTTTTGAAGAAAACATAATGCAAGACTCCATTTTGAGCAGCTAAAATTATGGAACCACAACTCCGAGTCCTAGCCAACTGTGTTGGGGACCTTGATAAAATAATGGTTCATTTCTTGGGTTAGCCTTGATAAATGGATGGTACATCCCTTGGGTTATCCCTGATAAATGGATGGTACATTCCTTGGGTTATCCTTGATAAACAAATGGTGCATTCCTTGGGTCAGTGAGTTGAAAGGAACATGAGATTTTGGTTGGAGTTGTTGTTGGAGTTGTTAAATTTCATAATTTTATTTCTAAGTATTGTGATGTATGTGTGTGTGTGTGTGTGTGTGTGTGTGTGTGTGTGTGTGTGTGTGTGTGTGTCTGTGTGTGTGTGTGTTTGTGTGTGTGTGTGTGTGTGTGTCAACATAGAGTGCACCGAGGACAGTGCACAATTGTAGGGGAGGGGGAACGTAACATCCCCACTATAATCCCTAGTTTAATTAATGCTTATGTAGATGCAATGTGTGGCTACTTCCAAAGAAATTTAATATGTGTTATTGGAAAAATTGGTAAGTGATGACACAAACTAATCTCCCTAACTTCAAAGATAAATTGGAACAAAACATAGCAGAATACAAGCTTCTCCTTAGATTTTGTTGTAATGTAAACTAGTTCAAAGAGGGATGAATGACAAACCATTTAAACATTGTTTTATCCTCACTAGTGTATTCCTTGCTCTATCCTTGGACTTGTGGGATGTTGAACATGTTAAGAAGAACAAAACAAAAAAGAGAGAGTACAAAGATATATATATTCCAATGAAACCTATGTATAAGATCAAGGAGTTATACAATAAAAATGGAGACACTTTTATAGGGAAGAAATGCATCACTGCATTATATTTATGAAAGTGGAGAATACAACCTATTCCTTGATGTTGCAAGGTCCCTTCCAATGGCCCTTTGCTCCAACACACACACCTTTGCTCTAATGCTTTTGATGAAGAGTATTCACAACCTGACTTGGAAAGCTAAATCAAAGCTATCACAAGTACAATCTTCAGCAGAATTCTTCATGCATAAGCCAACCTAGCCTTTTCCATGAGAGATCCCTCTTTATATAGAGTGAAGAGGGAGGGATGAATAGATTAGGATGATCCAACTAAATCAGATAAGTGAGTGATATCCAAACCAATCGGAGACCACCTCATCCTTCCTGAGATTCCATTCTAGAACCTTCAAGAATTTCACCTTTTTCCTTTTCATAAGCATCATTTCACCCTAAACACAAGCAGCCTGCGACGACATCGCATTCCACTATGGTGCAGTACACGACGATCAGGTATCGTCACCCCTTTAACATAAGGCAAGGTGCGACAATTAGGCATTGTCGCCCCCTTAACATAAGGTAGGGTGCGACGATCTTCTTTGGTAGGGTTTTTAAGAAAGGAGAGATGAATCTATTTCCCGGGGAGAAAGTCTTATTTATTTAGCAGCTTCAGGGAACAGAGAGGCAATCAATACAAATATCATCATTGATCATGGAGGTGACCAAAATAATGTGTAACAATATGCGAATTGTATTTCAGTGTTTTAATAATAAAATGTGATGTCAGCTGCTAAGGGGAAATGGACAAGAGATGGGGGCTGAATTAATCCACGAGATGGGTGAATTGTCTAGGATAATGGCCAAGAGGGGTCCAAGGGGGGAATTACCCATGTATATTAATTCAACCCATTTTCCTAAATTTTATATTTGTATATGAACCTTCCCATTTCTGATGGAGTGTTCCCAAAGTCAATCTTTGAATACATGTAAGAGGGTGGGTGTGAGTGGTCACATACCAAAGTTATTGGGAACATGGGGGTTGAGTACAATCAGCTTGGGGAAGAGTGTGAGTCAAGAAAGGCAAGACAAAGAGAGGAAATTTGTATGGGTTGGGACAACAGTTTTTAGTAAGTCAAGTTTGTGCATGGGAAGGAAGGAGAGAGAAAGAAACATAGCTTGAATTTTATGCTACCATGGAGGATGAATTCTAGAGAAATTTGGAGCATAATTGGAGCGAATGGGAGCTAGAAAACTGAAGAGCCAGGTTGTTAGGCCTGAAGAGTGAACTTTTGTGTGAGTTTCACTAAAACAAGAAGTGTTTTTTGTTGGTTTGTTGATAGTTTCCTAGCAACAATTTCCCTTGAGTTCCCAGTTGAGAGATTCCTAGATGCATGTGCCAAAGAGACCCTGATAAAGGAATGGCATGTTCGAGGGACTGAGATCAGTGAAGGGGTACATTCATTGGGTTTGATAGGTCAAGAGGAAGAGATCGGGTGGAAAATCAGGATAGATGTAGGAGAATATCAGTTGGGTTGATAGTTTTATGAGTTGTGAGGGGACTATGAGAGACCACTCTCTTTTGTGTATTGCTAGCCTTAGCTTGGGGTGTTGAAGTTTAAGTAGATTTGAAATATATTCTTGTTATATTTAATTGTATTAGACCAATTCAAAACCCTAAAAGAATAATATCATGTTGTATTTGTAAATTCATCCCTATTGTTCCTTTGTAAAAGTAAAATGAAAATTAGAAAGTGACATTTGTGCAAGTTGGCCCAGACCTAATTTTAGGGTGGCTTGACTTGTATTTATAAGAGGCTAGGCACCTCATTTGGAGAACACATAGCACAAGTTCTCTCTCTCAAGGAAAAGTGTGCAATTCTGAGGAGGAGACGCAACTACAGAGTAAGGGTGTTTTTGGTGAAGGGTTTTGGTTATCTCTTGGAAACTTATCTTGGTATAGTTGTGTGCTACCCTATTCTAGTTATGGTTTCTGGTCAATCTTATTGTTATCTTTTATTTCGTAAGATCTCTCTTGGAGAGAGACATTGTAATTGTCGACGAATCTGTATTGAAGAATATTTTTTTGGTTTTCTCCCCCAAGAGGGTTTCCAGGGATAAATCTTGTGTATACTATGGATGTCTTTCTTTCAGTGATATTTATGTATGCATTTATTGTTCTAATTGTTAAAAGTTAAAGAATATTGAATACACTTAACTGCTTAAGCAAAATTTTAACATGGTATCAGGGCGGACCTGAAATAATCCATTTTCACAATCTAGATAAACTTGTTGGGGAAAACTAGACCATAGGAAGACTCTCCTAACCCTAGCGCATATTTTCCCTGGACCAGTCTTGCAGTTTTCACAGTTTTTGAAAATTAGGGTTTCTCCATAAAACCCTAGGTGATGACATCACCCTCTTTCTGAAGGATGGTGGTCAATCTAAAGCCATCAATTATTTTACCTAAGGAAGTCGCATCTTTCCCTCGGACCAGAATTCCAAAATTCTCAATTTGAAAAATTAGGGTTTCCTCATAAACCCTAGATCAAGACGTCAAGGAAGTTGCAAACTGAAGTCGGAGCAGTTAACTTTGGCATAGCACACTCTCTGGTAAGTTCAAAACCTTTCTTTGAAAATTTTCTATTTTTCTTATTATATTTCCATCCTAGGGCAAGATGACTCCCAGCACTAATCTTGATGAGAAGCTTAAGGGTGTTGATAACTTACAAGCATGGAAGTATAGAGTGATGTTAATTCTAGAAGAGAATGACCTAGAATATTTCATCAAAGAAGAAGTTCCAGAACCAGAGGAAGATGTGGCCAAGGCAAAGTACAAGAAGACTCTGGTCAAGGAAAAGAGAATCATTGTTGATTCTATCAAGGATAATTTGATCCCTCATGTCACATCATTGACAACTCCCAAGCAAATGTTTGATAGCCTATCCCAATTATATGAAGGCAATAATATCAACCGGAATATGACGTTGAGGACACAACTCAAGAGTGTGAAGATGCAGAGTTCATAAACCATTCAATCCTACTTCACAAGGGTGTCTCAAATCACATAACAACTTGATTCCATTGGAGACACAGTTGAAGAAGATGAATTGGTGATGACTACATTGAATCGTCTCCCAATATCTTGGGAATCATTCATTAAGGGAATTTGTTCAAGAAGAAAGCTAACAAATTTTAGCAAACTATGGGAGGATTTCACTCAAGAAGAAGCTATATTGGCAGCAAGAGAAGAGAAACTAAGCGATGAGGAAAATCAAGCTGTAGCAGCACATGCAAGAAAATGAAAGAGAAAGAAATAAGGTCACTCACAAAAGAAGTCTCAACGGTCACATAAGACATGTAAGTGTCAAAAGGATTACTCAAATTATAGATACTCCACTGCTAGAAGATGGGACACATTGCAATAAATTGTCCCAATTCAAAAGATCAGCTCAGAAAAGGAAAGTATAAACGACATCATGCTCATGTCGCAGAAGACGATGAACATGATAAGAAGATAATCAAAGAAGATGATTCAAGCAAAGAATGTGTTTTGATATTAGCTCTTACAGGAACAGTTACTCATGGAAGTGACATGTGGCTTATTGATAGTGGTGCTTTTAAGCACATGACAGGTTACAAGGATTATTTCTCATAATCAGTTTAGAAGGATTCACCTCACAAGGTGAATCTCGGTGATGACAATCAGTATCCCATTAAAGGAGTGGGACAATCTTCTTACAGATTGGATTCTGGAAATCCTATGAACATGAAGGATGTTTTGTATGTACCTACTTTGAAGAAGAATATCCTTTCTATCTCATCTTTGGATGAGAAAGGATTTAGAGTTGCTTTCATTGATGGTGAAGTTATCATGTGGCCAAGAGGAAAGTCTACTGATGATTTTGTGGTGATTGGTGTTCAAGAAGGATGTATATACAAATTGAAGGGATATTCAAATTCGGAATTAGTACATAGCATAGTTACTCCAAGTGAGCTATGGAATAGAATATTTTCTCACATGCATTACAAAGCACTACCGATCGTGAGCAAGATGCTGACAGGTTCTAGGAATCCAAGTGAATCATGAAGGCATATGCAAGGGATGCAGACAAGGAAAGTATGTGAAGAAACCATTTCCAAGTAGTGATAGCAAAGCCAAAGGAGCCTTGGACATCATACATTTAGACATGTGTGGACCAATGTCATCCACTTCATTTAGCGGGTATGTATATTATGTTTCATTCATTGATGATTTCTCACGTAAAACTTGGATTTATTTTTTGAAAGGTAAAATTGAAGTATTCAACAAGTTCAAAGAATTCAAGGTACTTGTTGAAAACCTTTCTGAAAAAAAGATAAATATTTTGAGATTAGATGATAGAGGATAATTCACATCAGATGAATTCAAGAAATTCTGCAAAGAAGTTGGGATTAAGAGGGAGATCTCTACTCCCTACAATCCTCAGCAGAATAGTGTGGCAAAAAGAAAGAACCGGACAATCATGGAAGTAGTAAAGGCCATGATTCATGATCAAGATTTATCGATGCATCTATGGGAAGAAGTAGCCAGGACCGTAGTATATGTGCAAAATAGAAGTCCCCACCGCATACTTGGGAACAATACACCAAAATAAATGTTTACATGATAAAAGCAAGAGGTCAGCCACCTAAGGATATTTGGTTATCCATTATATGTGCATGTCCCCAAGGACAAGAGATTGAAGTTGGACCCTTCAGAAAAGAAGGGTATATTTTTTGGATATAGTGAGACATCGAAGGAATACAGAGTCTACATCCCTGGTCACCGGCAGATTGACACTAGAAAATATGTCACCTTCAATGAGGATGCAGCTTTCAGTAGATCAAGACAGATTCATTCAAATGAGGTCCATGATGAGGAACAACCTGAAGTTCCTAGAGTTTCATATACAGATGTAGGTGATGATGTTGTACTGGAAGATCATGATATGGAAGATACATAGATACCTGCAGATTCATCCCAACATATGAATACTAAGAAGAGAATACCATCTTGGGCTCGATAAATTATTCAGGATGCATAGAAGTATGGTGCTCTAGATGGATCCTTTAGAGAAATAAAGAGACCATGACTATACTCTAGTTACGTGGAATTGATAAGTAACATTATTGATGATGAGCCTACCAGTTATGAAGAGGCTTCAGAGAAGAAAGAATGGAAGGATGTCATGATTGAAGAGTATCAGTCCATTATAAAGAATGATGTTTGGGATCTGGATGTGGTTCTGAGACCGAATGAGAAGATATTAGTAAGTTCCAATTGGATTTACAAGATGAAGCATTCAGCAGATGGCAGTGCTGAGAAGTACAAGGCAAGGTTTGTGGTGTGTGGTTTCTCCTAGAAAGAAGGAATATATTATCAGGTTACATTTTCTCCTATGGCGACATACACTTCGATTAGAGTTATACTTGTGATAGTTGTAGTAATGAAGTGGAAGGCACACCATATTGACGTGAAGATAAATTTTCTAAATGATGTAATATAAGAGGAAGTGTATGTAGAGAAGTGACAAGGTTTCGAGACACATGACATTTAGACACATGTGTACAAATTAAATAAATCCTTGTATGGATTAAAGCAAGCACCCAGGGCATGGTATGGTAGAATTGAAAGTTTCATGATGAGCTTGGGCTTTACCAAGAGTAAATGAGATTCCAACCTTTACTACAAGGTTCCATATGGTAGACTAGTGATATTATTGTTGTATGTGGATGACCTGTTTCTAACAAGAGACCAAAAGCTCATCACTGAAAATAAGAGGAAGCTAGCTATAGAATTCGGGACGAAAGACATGGGTATGATGCATTATTTCTTAGGTCTAGAGGTATGGCAGACACCAAGTCATACTTTCCTTAACCAAGGAAAATATACTGTAGAGAATCTAAAGAGATTCATAATGATGGATTTTAAAGCCATGCCTACACCAATGGTGACGAATCTAAAGTTATTGAGTGATATTGTTGGCACAGCATCAGGCCCAGGTTTCAATGCTTCAACAGCGCACCAAAAAAACCCTAACTACCAACCCTTTCGGCAACACCTGCGAATCAGATGAAGTCTCACTCGAGGTAGAGGCAGGGGTGGTTGTAGGACTCAGATGTCTTCAACCTAGCTGGGACACAGATCTATGATTATAACACTTAATAGAGCACTTAGCAGTTGTCATTCATTAGTACTTAACCTTTGTCTACAGCACAGATAGACCCTAATTATAGCACAGCGCAGTATTCAACAAGATTCAACACATTCAAACACTAATCACATCAAAATAGATCAGATCTGGTACTTATTTACATCACCAAGCACTAAGTTATCATATCAGATACATCTAAATATGCATTACTAGACTAAGCATATATGAACAATAAAACAACCATAATTCACAAAGCAACCACAACACATGATATATGTGGTTCACCCCCAGCCTGGGGCTATGTCCACCAACTTTTCTTCTCTTTATTGTCTTTTGTCAATCATCTATATGAATAGGGCCACAAGATCCTACTCTGCATAGGACAGGAGATCTACGCGCACCCTGCCAGATCCTCCTTCCTCAAGATAGGTTACAGCACAAAGCCTTTACACAGTCTCTTATAGTCACTTGCACTTAGCCTTGCAAGCCTCACATAGTATGCACAAAGCATTTACAACTATTACTTGCACTTAGCATAACATCACACACATAGTTCTCGTGTATAGTGTCTTAGCACTTAGCATGGCACCCTTTTGCTTACATCACCTATCTATCTATTTATACATTACAAGAGAGGCCTAAGCATGGGTAAACCCATGGGTTGACATCCCCATACCTGTTACATAATTCTGAAACCCAAAAATCCCTAAACAAGAGGCCGAGATCCCGCGATCTCCGCTTAGACTTACGCTCCACCTTTGACAACCTGTCAAAGTCCCAAAATAGGTCAAACCTGACCAAGGATCTCCAAAACTTGGTCAAGGGCCAACAGGACCCCAAAACTCACCTGTGACTCATCTGGAGTCACTCTGATCTGGGTATCTCCACCTCAAAAGCCTCGAGCCTAGCTCAAGCTGCTTCGACCTGTTGCTTCACCAAGGCCTCCTGCTCAGCGAACTCTTGAATAGCTTCCTCATCCACGTGTCCCTCTAAGTGTTGTTCTACTAAAGTGACTACTTGCTCCAACTCAGCTCCTCAACCTTCAATCTCCTCAAACATTTGGCAAGCTTTGTCCTAGACTAGTTGGAGCCTCTGAGTCACTTCCATGACTTTATTCTATATGGTATGGACCTGTTGTTGAGCAGTGCGTTGTTCCTGGGATATTTTAATTCTTTCAACTACTGACAGGAGCTTCAATTGTGCCTATATTGTCGTCGCTTTATTTTTTGCCTCCTGGAGCTGTGACTCCGGTGTCTTCAGTTCAGGGTCCTCAGTAAGTCGCTGATAAGTCTACGCACTTCTACTGCTAAGTTGTTTACATTCCAAAGCTAATGCTTTGATCCTCTTAACTGCACTTCGGGCAATGGATTCTCCTTGGTCTCGCGCGTCCTGCAGAGTACTTGGTATTGTTTGTAGCTCTAGATCTGCTATTCTCTGTTGAAGTTGTTGGATGTCTTTAGCAAGCTGCACTACTTGATGCTCCACTAGGTTTTCCTCCTTTTTCCCTAAGCCCGTCACAGAGCGAATTTCTCTGCTGACTACTTCTTTTACTCCAACCTGCTCCGCGAGAAGTTGTTCTTTCTCATGTTGGATCTGCACTTTCTCTTATTCGAACTTTGTTTGGAGTTCATCCTTCTCCTACTACACAACTTGACGTTGCTTTATCACTTCCTCTTGTGCTTACTTCAAGGCCAATGTGGCATGTTCTGTTTCTTCCTGTGCACGATGAAGGCGAGCTTTGGTTGCATCGGCTAGTCTGTGGAGTTGGGTAGGCTCATATCCCAACTCTATTTCTTCTTATGGTAGGGGCACAGTGGAAACTGTGCGGTTGGAGTGAAGGGCATGTTGTACCCCTCGCATTTCTGCTTCAATTCTTTCATACATGGTCTCTTACTTAGCTTCATTTCTCAGCAAAATATCTTCTGAGGCATCTGATATAGCTGTGATGATGAATTCGAAGTCATCGAGCATGAGAACAGTCTGCAGCTTGGTCTTACTAGCTTTTGACTTCTTCCGCGATGTGGGTTTCATGGGAGAAACCTTTCTTTTGTTAGATGGCTCTGTGTCATAAGGGGGATTTTGTGGTGGTGTTACTTTTCCTTGCTTCTTTTGATTTTATTTTGCATTGTTCTCTTCTTTGTCTACTTCGTCATCACCTCCTCCACTAGGTGATTCTGAAGCAGTCTCTTTGGATGTGTTGTTCAGCTTTTGTACCTCTTTTGTCTTCTTCCTTTTGCTAATTCCAGGTGTATCATACCCTTTGCAAGTGACCACCAGGATTTCTATTAGTTCGGGGTCGAACAGTTCTGCAGGGTCAATAGGGATAAGGATCTCTGCAGGCCATTCCTTAATTATTTCTTCTACGTCCTCCTCTGTGAGTTTGTAATAACTCTGTAGTACTTATTTGTGTTCATCTCCTAGCGCAGTGATATAGATAAAATGTATGTCTGCATGGAACTTCACAAATGGCCTGAACCTATGCAGGGTGTTCGACGTCATATGAGGGACAGCCTCAATAGCCCTCTTTAACTGCAGGTAGTAGGTGTGGAACACCGTGTTTCACTACCATTGTTTTCCCTTATCGCTTGAATACCAGAGTGTGGTGAAATTCACGGCAAAGGGTTCAGATGGCTCTATTTCAGAGAAGGTCGCACCTTTCGGCATCTCCCAAGATATGAACATGATGAGGATCAGTAGCCAACTAAAATGGAACTCATATCCCTGATCCTAATCTTTGCGACAGTCTTGGTCTAACTGGTTAACTAAGTACTTTGCCCAGCTCATTTGTAGCCCCTCCACACATTTTCCTGCGAGGTCAACAACAAACCCTGTGACCTGTGTGGGTTTGTTCTTCTGGACTAGCTTACCAGCAATCAACTGGCAAGAAAGGTGCATTGTGCCATTCTAGATGGAGGCTACCTTGTAGCCTCGCTTCCCCTTCTCCACATCGTTGTATGTATCTTTTATCTTCTGTGCTAGGGCGTGGTCTGCAGCCTTTCCTGGGTAAAATTCTTGTGGGTCTGGTCCCTACATGCTCAATCTGGTGATCCGATGGATCAACATCATATCGATGGTGATGCATCTATCTAGCCACAGGTGGCCACCATGGAAGATCGATAGAAGGAGATTAACGCACGTGTTAACCTCTTGGTGCCTTCCAAAATGGGGTATTTTCATCACGTTCAGAGTAGTGTACTGCGCGAGGTCCATAGTCCATGGTTGGGGGATTATCCTGGACTTCTTCCCCTTCATCCTAGTCAAATACCTGTGAGGGGAGAGCATGCTAAATTTCTTGCGATCTCCTAGGTTGAAGTCATTGATATTTAATGTGATGATCTTATCTAGCTGTGGTTTTTCTGTGTGTATCCCCTTCAGGAGGTACACACTAACCAAGGTGTATTTGAAGTCCTTAGGGACACTATCACGATTCACCACACCAGCCAGAGGCAGGATGTAGTCGAGTAGGATGGATGTGATTAATTTCATTTTTTCCAAGTCATCTCGATGCTTGGTTATTTTCTCGATCGTAGCTCGGGATGGTCTGAATCTGTGAGCAGTCGACAGGGAGGCTTTCACTCCTCTCGTCGATGAAGCTTGAATTTCGACAGACATCACCTTCTCATCCATAATTTTGATTATAACTTCTTCGAAATACTTTTCTACAGTGATGAGTTCATCCGACATGCACGCTCAAGATCGGATAACTCAGGTCGATGAACAAATGCTCAATGCAATAGAACAAGTAGCAAAGTCTTGGTAAGCATAGCACAGTAAAAATGAGTTCTCTTGTTGGCTTGGATACACTTCATGAAAGTGTTCTCAACGCAACAGTCGATGAAATAAGTAGACAGAAATGTAACAGATCCCTCCAATGGACAAGAGGCCTTCATCAATGCAGTTTTGTACGTTACGGCGCGGTCCCAATGGTTCGATGGTGAGATTTATGATCATAATTGTTGTTATAACCATTTAGGAACGTCAATCTAACAGTTATAATGCCTCCAATGGTCATATCACTTCGCCATGGCGAAGTGCCAATCTAAGCTGCTCTGATATTCCAGCGAAGTTCAAATTCTGGAGACCTTCCTTCTGCGAAGTCTTCTCTGGAACTTCCTGTAATTTCTCCAACTTTGCTTTCTTCTTGTTGAGCTTTCTAGCCTTCTTCCCTCTGATTTGTGTCTCGGTATTTCTCTTTCCATTCTGATTCTTATCTCCTCTTAGCATAGTAACTTCGCAATGTTGGTGGTATTTCCTAAGGTTCAATGGAAATACTTCTTCTTTGTCTAGGGTAGGTGCTCTACTCTCCTGTACAGATAGATGTTTCAAATATTCTTGTGTTCTTTCAGCTTCGACATCCAGATTTATGGTCCTCAGTAGCTTCGACTAGTTTTCTTGTTCTTCCAGTAAGTGTGTTATTCTCTTAGCCATGAAGTCTCTTAGTTATTTCTTTTTTCTATTCTAGAGATTCCTCCTCTTTTCTTTGGGTCTAATCTTTCTCAATCCAGATTTTTCCTAGTAGTATAGCAAATGGGGCATTGTTCTCAAAAAAATTAACGATCTCAAATTTTTCTTTTGTTGAAGTTCCATGAGCACTCATAGATGTCTGGGTAAGTCTTCCACATAGGGTTATCAACTTTCCTCTAAATAATCCTATTCCTCCCAATGAAGGAATCATAGCGGGATTTCCTAAAATTTCCCAAGTTCTTTCTGTCATAATATTCACCTGTGTTTCCTCATCTAGAACACGATCTATGTCGAAGTCTTCTATTCTTGTTTCTATGCACTCTTTCTCTTTGAAGATCTCTGATAAGTTGATATCTTTGTGGTCATTCAGGGTTTCTTTCATTTGTAGTAATACAGTCTCTGATTCTTTCTGGGGTTCTTCCATGGTCTCATTTTCTTGGTTTTCCTTAGGGTTTTCTTGTCTCATATTCATTATTTCAACCTTAGCAATCATTCTAGGGAAATCCAGAACGTCATGGTCCATAGCTTTACAACAAAGACAATTAGGTCTTCTACCAGGGCATTCCTTAGCAAGGTGTATCGGTCTTCTGCAACTGTAACAAATAGTTAATCATATCTTTCTCTTAAATGATCCCCAGCCTTTCTTGTACTGCACACTAGGATCATGGTCGCTAACCTACAGAAAATTCTTCCTAGGATCCTTCATCCATTTGTTAGTCCAGACATTCTTTCTATGCATAGGAATAACATATCTTTCATTATTTCTATCAGATCTACTCATATAAAACCTTCTTTCTTCTAGTTGTGCCCTAGTTTTCAAACTAGGACAAAATTTATCAAACATACCTAGGTCCATACTCTTGAAAAAAATAAAAAATAAAATCACGTATCTTACCTTTAATAGAGCACAAAGCTTCCAGATCTTACCTCTTTTTCTACAGATCTTATTCCTTTCTTAGCACAGAGTTTGGCATTCAAGTAGAATATTGCGCACTTAAAGCAACAGATCTGTGCATAGATCCTTCTTTCTTTTCCTCAGTTCCCAACAATCCAAGTTTTAGGTCCCGGCAACGGAACCATTTGTTGGCACAGGGGAAGACCCAGGGTTCAACGCTTCAACAGTGCACCAACAAAACTCTAACTACCAGACCTTTTGGCAACATGTGTGAAGCAGATGAAGTCTCGCCCAAGGTAGAGGCAGGGGTGGTTGCAGGACTCATATGTATGCAACCTAGCTAGGACACAAATATGTGATTACAACACCTTAAAAAAGCACTATCAATTGTCATTCATTAGTACTTACCCTTTGTCTACAGCGCAGATAAACCCTAATTACAGCACAGCGTAGTATTCAACAGGATTCAACACATTCAAGCACTAATCGCATTAAAATAGATCAGATCTGGTACTTATTTACATCACCAAGCACTAAGCTATCATATCAGATACATCTAAATATACATTGCTACACTAAGCATATATGAACAATAAAACAATCATAATGCATAAATCAACTACAACACACGATATACATGGTTCACCCTAGCCTAGGGCTACGTCCACCAACTCTTATTCTCTTTATTGTCTTTTATCAATCATCTACATGCATGGGGCCACAATATCCTACTCTGCATAGGATAGGAGATGTATGTGCACCCCACCAGATCCTCCTTCCCTGAGCTAGGTTACAGCACAAAGCCTTTACACAATCTCTTACAGTCACTTGCACTTAGACTTGCAAGCCTCACATAGTATGCACAAATCATTTACAACTATCGCTTGCACTTAGCATAACATCACACAGATAATTCTCATGTCTAGTGTCTTAGCACTTAGTATGGCACTCTTTTCCTTACATCGCCTGGCTATCTATTTATACATTACAAGAGAGGCCTAAGCATAGGTAAACCCATGGGCTGACATCCCCATACCCATTACATAATCCCAAAACCCAAAAATCTCTAAACAAGGGGCCAAGATCCCGCAATCTCCGCTTTGACTTACGCTCCACCTTTGACAACCCGTCGAAGTCCCAAAACAGGTCAAACCTGACCAAGGATCTCCAAAACTTGATCAAGGGCCAACAAATACATATTTAGAGAAAGTGGATGCCACCATGTATAGATAGATGATTGGTTCCTTCGTGTACTTAATGAACACAAGTCTAGATATATTTTTTTAGGTGAACACATTGAGTCAGTATTTGGTTGAGCCGATAGGTTTTCACTTGATTGCAACAAAATGTGTGATGAGGTACCTGAAAGGTACAATTAACTATGGACTTAGATATGTTTCGAATCATGAGATAAACCTGCAAGGATTTACTGATTCATATTGGGTCGGTAGAGTTACATACCAGAAGAGTAAATATGGATGTTGCTTCAGTTTGGGATCAGCTATGATCTCATGGTTTAGCATAAAGCATACTAGTGTGGCACTTATTATGGTTGAGGAAGAGTATATAGCAGTGTGCTCAGCTAGAAATGAAGCAGTGTGGCTTTGGAATCTTCTTGAAGGATTGGTTGATCTCGAGTTAGAGGCGACTTGTATCTGGTGTGACAACCAGAGTTGTGTGAAGTTGTCAGAGTTTTTGGAAGCAAATGCTACATCAAAAGAGAAGATGGCAGAATGGGAAAGTTTTAATCTCATGTGGACAAAGGAATACTTGTTGGTTACTAAAGTATAAGGAAAGCATACAATTGTTACAACCTGAGATTGAAAAAATTTGTGGAAAGCATCAACGTAACAATTGAAGAAACTGGTAGACAAGAATTAAAGGAAGAAGAAAATGAATCAATGGAACAGCTTTACGAAGAAGAAGTAGAAAATGAAAAAGAAGTAGAACGGGAAGATGAAGAGGATCTGATAGAAGCAGAAGATAAAGTTAAGCAAGTGCCTCCAAAGACACCTAGCAAACGAGTACAGAAGAATCATCCTTCAGATCAAATTATCGGAAACAAATATGTAGGAGTTGAGACTAGAAGAATAATTTGTTCACTAGAACAAACGCACCTAGCACTCTCATCTATGATTGAACCAACCTATTTTGAAGAGGCCATCAAGGATGAATTTTGGAATAAGGCCATGGATGAAGAATTGGATCAAATAGAGAAAAATGACACCTGGGAATTGGTTCCAAAACCAAAGGATAAGAATGTGATCGGAACAAAGTGGGTATACAGGAATAAATTGAATGAAGATGGACAGGTTACAAGGAACAAAGCTAGATTGGTATGTAAAGGATATGCACAGGTTGAAGGAATCGACTTTACAGAGACATTTTCCCCAGTTACCAGAATGGAAGCAATCTGATTGCAGCTTATGCATGCTCCAAAAATATTAAAGTGTATCAGATGGACGTAAAATCATCTTTTTTAAATGGGGAACTTGAAGAAGAAGTCTACATTGAACAACCAGAAGGATATCAGTTGTCAGATAATGAAAATTATGTCTGTAAATTAAAGAAGGCCTTGTATGGTCTAAAACAAGCTCCTGGAGCATTGTACTCTAGACTGGATAAATATCTACAGAAGGCAGGGTTCAGAAAAGGAAGTGAAGACAACAACCTCTACATCAAGGTAACTCAATATAGTATTTTATTAATTGAAGTTTATGTTGATGATATTATTTTTTGAAGTATTGATGACAGGTTAAGACAGAAATTTGCAAAGAACATGCAAAATGAATTTGAGATGTCATTACATGGAGAACTATCCTTCTTTCTGGGTCTTTAGATACGTCAAAGCAACCAAGGAATTTTTATTTCTCAAACCAAGTATATCATAGAAATGCTAAAGAGGTTTGGAATGGAAGATTGCAAACCAGTTATCACTCCCATGCAAACCAGTTGCAAGTTGAGCAAAGATGATGATTCAAAGTCTACAGATTAGAGGCAATACAGGTCAATGATTGGTATCCTACTATATGTGACAGCATCCAGACTAGATGTAATGCAGGCAGTTGGACAGGTGGCACGATTGCAAGCAGCACCAAAGGAATCACATGTATTAGCAGTGAAGAGGATTTTCATATATCTCAAAGGAACAAAAGAGTTTGGATTATGGTATCCAAAAAGAAAGGATCTATCACTTATTGCCTACACAGATGCAGATTGGACAGGTTGCATTGATGACCAACGAAGCACCATAGGATAAAATTTCTACTTGGGGGAGTGTTTAGTATCATGGTTAAGCAAGAAACAATCATCAATATCTTTATCTACAACTGAGGCAGGGTATATTGTAGCAGCAACATGTTGTACACACGTTCTATGGATGAAACAAACTCTGACAGATATACAGGTTGAGTATGATGAGCCCATTCCAATCTATTGTGATAATACAAGCGCCATTGGTATCTCAAAGAACCCGGTGATGCACTCCAAGACGAAGCACATTCCAATCAAGTATCACTTTCTACGGGAACAGGTTGCAGAAAAGAACATCAAAGTTGAATATGTGGGCACAAAAGAACAATTGGCAGACATATTTACAAAACTGATTCCATGGGAAGCCTTTGAGTATCTTCGCCAAAGACTCGGAGTTATTTCTACTCCAAAATGAATGCTTTTGAATGCTTATCTTATATGTCTTAGATGTACACAAGGAAGCACCATAAAGAGGACAGTTCAGATTGGGAGATCAGACAAGTCAGTTAGGGGGAGCAGCCCCGAATGGAAAGATATATTTTTCATTGATGACAAAAGGGGAGAGATTTATCATATGCAGAGAACAAAGGCATGGTTCCAAAGGGAGCGTTGGTCACATAGATGCAGGAATTATTCCAGGAGGAGCATGAGTGATATAATTCTAGTATTGCATCAGAGTGTTGCCATCAATGCCAAAGGGAGAGATTTTTTATTAATTGGGTTGGTTGTCATTTATTTCAACCCTTGAAGAAAGTTCGGTAGCGAATTTCGGTAGCACAAAGGTTTGGGAAATGGACCCAAGTTTGTTTGATGTATAATGGTATGTGTTTTGATATATTTCCAGGTAAGACTATTCTAGATGGATAGTGCATGTCATGCCATTTCCAGTGGTATGTGTAACGTCACATAACTCCTCACGGTTTGAGAGTTATGGCCTTATGAAGTTTAAGGACCCTCATATGATTAGCTTGAAACCCCAAAAGGTCAAAGAAGTCAAAGTGCTTGCAAAGAAGAAATTATTTAAATAATAAAGTGAAGTGACAAAGTCAAAGAGGATTATTTAAATAATAAAGTGAAGTGACAAAGTCAAAGTGGATTATTTAAATAATAAAGTGAAGTGACAAAATCAAAGAGGATTATTTAAATAATAAAGTGAAGTGACAAAGTCAAGGAGGATTATTTAAATAATAAAGTAAATAGATAACTTTCTAATTATGGAAAGTCATTATAAGAAGGTTAACCCTAAAATGAGGAAAATGGGTTAAGTGGTCAAGTGGATATTGGATACATGGACAAGTGGCAAATTGGTAAAAGTTGAACATAGGTGATTATGTGGACAAAGTGGCCTAGAAGATGCTTCTAAGGAAGCTACTTGGAGAGTATAAATAAGAGGCATGGATCTCTCATTTTAATCACACTTGAGAATATCGAATATATACATGTGACTGAGGTAACCAAAGGATATCTAAGCCAAATTTTAGAGGGAAGGTGAAGTAAAGAAGGTTGACATTCAAGGGAGGATAAATTCTTTTGATGATGCTTTCTAAGGTATGTTATTTACAAGTCATCTCACCATTTTCGCAATAACTTTTTTTATAGAATGATTCAGACCGTGAAATTGGGAGGCCATTTAGGAAACATATCCAAGTAGCTTTGGTATGAATTTTAGCTTGTAATTTTTTGTATTTTTGGATTTACACTCTGTGGAAAATAGGGTTTGTGGCTATTCCTGAAACTAGTCTAAAACGGGTGTTTCGGGTAAAAACGTCATAACTTATTCATAACAGATCCAAATTCAATAAGACCAAATATGTTGGTTAGAGTAAAGTCTATAGTATTATGTGTAAAATTTTCAGATCCATACAACAAATATTCCGTGAGGGGCACTCTCTACAAGTTCGCTCTCTAGAATAAGCCAGAATTCAACAAGGTATGTCATTTTTGCTATAACTTCTTTTCTGAGAGGTTCCAAGTAGTGCCACCTGGAGTAATTGAATAAAACACACTGAAGAACATTGTGTACTATATTAATATCTTTATTCATTATAGGTACATAGTTATGATTATTTCAAGTTAGGGTTGTTGACTAATCCAAAACTAGTCATGTGAGACTAAAGTAAAGTTTGATCAAAATGCTAGTATCTTGTTGTTAAATTTAAGGAAGGTTTGTAGGTTGAGGTATAGGTTGGTGCATGCTTGATGCATTTTTTTATGGTACAGGTTGTTTGGTGCAATTTGGTGCATGATTTATGCACTTGTTTATGGTACAGGTTGATTACAAGTTGAGATACAGGTTGATGCATGGTTCATGCATGGTTTAGGTTATTGGTACAGGTTGTTTGGTGCAGTTTGATTGGTACAGGTTTACAGTAGTATATCTCATGATGATAGTGTGACAGTGTTTCCATCATTCTACTTATACGTCAGGGCGATTGGACAAGGCAAGGATAGGTGGTTGTAGCCGGAGAACATAGGGGATTGTAGCCTCCTTCTGGTTGTAGCCAGAGAATTGGGTAGTTGGAGCTTCCCTCAGGTTGTAACCTGAGAAACTAGGGGGTTGGATCCTCCTTCCAGTTGCAGCTGGAAAACAAAGGAATCTGGTGCTTCCAATGAATGTAATTCTTCAAGACATATAAGAAAAAGCATTATGTAGTTTTCTCTCGCTTTGGGTTTCCACGTAAAAACACTGGTGTATTGTGTATGAGTATGATTGTTCATTTGTTCATTGTTTATTTACTCTGCAAATATTGGATGATAATGCTACATTGATATAAAACTTGCATTATATGGTTAAAAAGGATTAGATTTCTCTATTACTTATTCACTCCCCCCCCCCCACTCAGTAATCCAACAATTGGTATCAGAGCAAGTTCCTTTAGAAATCAGTTTAACCACTAAAAGGTAGATCATGGAGAGCAACAACAAGTATAAAAATGGAATACCATTGTTTGATGGACAGAAGTATGCATTTTGGAGAATAAGGATGAAGACATATATACAGGCACAGGGATTTGAAATTTGGAAACCAGTTGTAGATGGATACACTGCACTAGCAGTTCTGTCGACAAATGACAAAGCACTGAAACTCAGTCAGAATAATTTCAAATCCACAAATGCACTTCATAATGGTCTTGGAGAATCGTTATTCACCAAAGTTGAACATTGTAAATCCACTAAAGATATTTGGGACAAACTTCGAAATATTTATGAAGGAGATTCAAAATTCAAAGCATCAAAGCTTCAAACTTATAGAGGTCAGTTCGAACAACTAAAGATGAAGGAAAATGAGAATATTACAACTTACTTTTTACGAGTCGATGAAATAGTAAATGCAATCTTGGGATGGGGAGAAGAAATCAAAGAATCTATAATTGTTCAAAAGGTACTAAGATCTCTTCTTATGAGATTTGACACTAAGATATTAGCACTAGAAGAAAGAGCAAATCTAAACTCAATAAGCATGGATGAACTACATGGAATCTTCACAACATATGAAATGAGAACTAAACAGGAAAATCCAGATATAAAAGAAGCGGCCTTCAAAGAATCCAAAAGGTCAAAGAAAAAGGAAAAGAAAAAAGAAAAAGAACATTGCAGTAGCAGTGGCATCTCGGAAGATGATGAAGAAGTGGCCAACTTTGTTAGAAGATTGAACAAGGGAACCAATGGCAGGTATAGAGGTAAGATTCCTTTGATTTGTTTTAATTTTTATGGTATTGGTCATTTTGCTAACAAATGTCCTCATAAGAAAAAGAGAAATGATGAAGTTTACTCAAATAGAAAACAAGAATATAAAGGCAAAAGAACCACAAAGAAATTTTTCAAGAAAATCTTATGCACCAAAGATGACATCGCATCATCATATGAAGATGAAGTCAGTGACAGTGAGACAAAAGGAGTTCTATTCATGGAAGTAGAAGACTATGATAAAGAAAACTCTGAAGAAGAATATGAAGAGGTCGAAGAAGAATATGAAGAGGCTGAAGAAGAATATGAAGAGACAGAAGCTGACTACCGAGAAGAATTGTTGTGTGCCATAGAAGTTATCAGAAGAAAAAAGAAGAAAACCAAGAAACTACAAGTGGAACTAGACAAGAAAGAAGACACTCAGGAACTAGAACAAATGATCACAAATTTGAAGATTCAAATTGAAGAAGATAAAAGAATTGAAGAAGCACTCAAAGAAAAGCTAGAAGGAAGAGATAGGATCATTGGAAATTTGGAAGCAGAAATTGTCACATTAAGAAAGGATTTTCAAAAGAAAAATATGTCGAATAGCTCAAAAGTTTTGAATGACATTATCAGCAGTCAAAAAAATCATCATGACAAGTCCGGACTTGGATACAATCAGACAGAAAAGGGATCAAGCTCCAAAACAACAGAACAAGAAACATATCCAAAAAGCTATGCAAAAACAATCAAAGGGGATAGGAAGTGTTGAGGAAAAGATATGAAATAATCTTACTCAAGCATTTTCAGACTTTACTTGGCTAAATAAAAGTAGACGGGAATATCACCCTATGTTTATAGCCAATAAAAACAACATCCTAACCCACAAGTATTAATTACGAGTGCTTAGGATAGTCTTTTATCAACAAAAAGATTCCTGGAAATTCACTTTTTATGTAATTTTCTGAATATAACAGTTGCTGAAATAAATGTAAGAACAGAAGTAAAGACGCCAAGATGATAATCAAGATAGATTAGACATAAAGCAATCATTTATTTCATTCCAATTCACCAAAGAGTCAATTTATTTACAAAATCTCATACAAAAATCTTGGACCAAAGTCAAACTTAGACATCCCCGATGGAACATACAAAAGGACCACTAATAGAAAACCAAAACTGAACTCTAAAATATGGATCAGCTTGCCACATATTGATGCCCACTCGACTCTGCACAACAGCCTTTATCAGTAATGAAAATAAATTCACAAACAGACAAGTCTACACAGACTATCAAAGATAGATCAACACCTCTAAAAAACAAGTGTCTGAATGATTTGATTCAGCCCTGAATATTGTTGTCTACAATAAGATCATGCTATCACAAAAGAGAATTAGGTTGTGATGAATATATGAATGAATGAAAACTAAACTATATCAACATAAACTGAAAAAGAAAACCTTAGCATGCTTCTGCTTCTATCCGCCCCTTGTTCCTCCCTTTCTTCTTGCTTTTAACAAATTAGAATTGGTTGAAGTAGTTGAACCAACTCATTAGTTAAGTTAATTAAAAGACTCAACTAACTTTAATTAGGGGGAAAAGTAATAATTATAATTAACGGTCATAATTAAATAATAACTAGTAGGTAGGACCCCTTGTAACTCCCTTTGGTTCATAACAATCATAACAATCATAACATAACCATTAGTTAAGAAAAAGACACCTCCTTGTGCCTCCCACCAACATATTCACTTTTGGCAATTAAAACTCATGAAATTCGAAATTATTTCAAAATAATACTCATATATCCAAAATAAGCATGTTGTCCAAAGATCCCCAAATTCAACTGTCATAGAACAATAAATATAATAAAAAAAAAACTAGAAACCATATTTTCCAGTATGTGATGCAACCCTTCCTTGATTGTTGTTGTCACCTCTTGATTTTCCTAAATTTTCCTTTGGTTGTGTAGAGCCTTTAGGCCTAATTTCACTGATCACGTGGGAACAATCATCCCTCAAATGCATTCGGGAAGACACGGATTTGTCAGAGCCATTGGAGGGTGAGGAAGAGGCAGCAGTGCATTTTCCTTTATCAAGTTCATGGTGTGCCTCAGTTTTCAATCTCTTGCTAGCATGAGAGGATTGCATTAGTGAGTGATCAGGGGCAGCTTGGGAAATGGGGTTAAAAGGCAGAGGAGCAGGAAAAGACAAGTTGGGCCAGCCACGACATTGGGAGACTGTCGGGTGGACAATCTCCTTCCATCCATCATTTTTAGAGACCTCAGGTTTTAATGAGACGTGAGGAGGTACAGGGATACCGGGTGGTTGCAGGGCTTGGAAAGGAGGCCTTTTAGGCCTAGATTGGATTGTTCCCTACCCAATCCAATTAAAGAATCGGGCATGAAACAATTGGCCAAGCTCTTCTGAATCAGCATCAAAATGTATGGAGAACCTAGGCCTTCTTGGGCCTCGGTTCCAGTTACCTCTACCTCTGTTTCCTCGGCCATGGTTGCCCCGAATGAAAAAACTCATCATGCATGTGTGATCAATTAGCAAATAGTCTTTGAAAATAACCATGCATGACAACTCTTAAAAATATGAAATAGATTTGTCCTAACAATGTATCAGGCTCATGCAATCCAATCCATACAAATTGTTTTACTATTAATCAATGAGAAGGGGGATGAGAAAGGGTTATGGGATATGTGAGGGGTTTGTATTGAGTGAAAATATAATATAATGAAAGGGGAGAAGACATGGTCACTTCTCAATGACAACAACAATCAATTGTAAAGCAAACCAATAAACCCACTGCAATCCACACAAGACGTTGTCACCTTCATCCACTTTAACATAGAAATTCCCTTGGCTGTAATCAATCTCAGAACAGGGGGTGAAAAATGAATATGGGAGGTGAAAGGGTTTGTATTTAGTGAAAATATGAAATAATGGAAGGGGAGGAGAACGATTGTTGTTCTTGAAATTAATCAAGTGATCCATAAAACATTATGCAGTAAGAATATATGCACCAACCAACAATCATCATGACCAAATAACCATTACTGTGTACTTAACTAGTTCATTGTCCAATAATCAAATATCCAACACAGTGCCATCACAAGACAGTATATATTCCACACAATTTGTAAGAGGTTGTGTTCCCTTCATTCACACACTCTGCATTTTATAACAATTTACGAACAGTACTCATTTCCAATCTGTAACTATTAAAATCAACCATTGCCCATGAATTTCTTCAATCCACCACAATACTTAAAAAAAAAACATGTTCTCAAATTAAAAATGAAGTCACTATCACTGCAATCGGGCCCATCAAATGCAATGTGTCTGCGACGGAAGTCACTCTTGGATTGCAGCAGGAGCAGAGCCTGACGCCCATCAGTTTATTGTCACTAATTTGTTTAAAGGGGTGATCGGATGGGAGTAAACTCAGGACAGAATCATTTAACTCAGAAAACTAGGCAAGAAATGCACAGGGAAGTGAGGGCCAGAACTAACTTCAGTCGGGAATTTGAGTTAAAGTGAGAGTAGAGGGAAGAGTTGAGAGGAAAGGGAGGAGACTGCTCTGGGCATCAGGCCTTCTAGCAACTTGGGAAAGAAAAATGAAACACTGAAATGTGCCCGAATGGCACAGTGATAACTGCACACTGATCAAACCTATCATACTATGCAGCCACAACCATCCGACTGGATCCTCCAGTTCTGAATCATTCAGTGCAAGATGAAAAGACAATGCGGGAGACTGTTTAAGACTAGTGTAGAAATTGCAGTGACCAACCATACGTCATCCTACAATACGCAACCCTCGACTGGATCCTCCAATTTCGAGTGTTTTAAACAACTAACAAACAAAGTAAAAAGGAAAGAGAAGATGACTTCCATTAATTTGACAGTCTCAAATCAAAATACATAACCAAAGATTCCTCAGAAACTTTACAGTCAGGAGCTAAGCTCAACCATCGATACTAAACAAAATGGAAAAAATGCCTACATATACTTGGAGCTGACTCAGGCGTTGAAGGTGCGATCATATCATGAATTCAATGCTTGACGTTGAGTAGCTTCCCTGTCAGGCAGTGCATGCAGACGTTTGGCAGACTACCCATGCAGTCACTTGTCAGACGCAATCTCTGTAAGGATGGGCTGTCAATCTGCCTCTACGCTTGGTCCTTTCCTGGCCTTATATTTATGGAAGAAGACGACGTTCAACCACCATCAACTACCACAATAACTGCTTCCTTGGGATTGGGAATGGCCTCGATCAACTCTATACTCGGATGACGTGGCAGCTTTTCTTTGGATGCTGCTTCATTGGACTGCTGCGAGGGGACCCCTATGGAGGACGTGGATGAGGGTGAGATGAGAGGTGCTGAGGTGGAAGCACTAGGTGGCGAAGAAACGGAAGCTGTGACACCAGATGATGAGGCAATGTACTGTGAGCAGGTTGCAATGAGGCCGCAATGCGACAGGTTGGGGACTGAGGACACAACACAGGTGGAAGTGGCGTGGAGTATGGAGGTATAGGTGTTAGAGGGTAAGAGGGTCTAAGGGGAAAAGGAACATGACAACAAGGAGAGTGGAGGATGGGTATGTGGTAGTGAAAGGTAGAAGAGGAGCGGGAGATGTGACAGAGGAAGACACATGGCGGAAGGCGGTAAGCGGGGGGAGTAGGAGATGTGACAAAAGGGGGCCCTCTTTAAACCGTCAATTCCGAACCCCCCCCCCCTTATTAAAGGCAGAATAGCGGGGGGGTCCAGAATCCATTCTCAGCCACAGATCCAGGCACCCAAATCTTAGCGGCTC
>JASDQU010100126.1:454279-495760 GCA_032191745.1 Picea mariana
TCTGCCCGCTCCTTAGCCCCATACGCATTTGCGCCCCAACCTAGGGTAAGGGGTTTTTTACCCCACTTCTTTGCATTTTCCACCCAAAGGGGCCTATCTTTTAGGAAAACATCCCCTTTACAAGAAATGTTGCTAACACAATGATATTCGTTAACCTATATATATGAATAAACCAAAGAACCAAGATCGAACTGCAACCCGAATTGATATTCAAACATACAAACAATAGCCATTGTTTATACACAAGCTATGCACAGGGTAACTCGCCCAGGCAATGTAATTCTGCCACTGAAAAAAAAAAAAAAAACAATTCAATGTGGCTTAAAGAGATGGGCCACCCATTAAAAAGTCTCGACAACATGCCCTTTATAACAAATGATCGATAAACATGATTAAAACTCTGTGAAACCCAAGCTATACATACTATACACAGTGCGCAACCACCCAAAAAAACACAATGCAATGTTTCCATTTACAAAAACAGACACACAGTCACAGCAATAGCTCAATTCGTTGCTAAGTCATCAACCTAACACAGTATTACTTCGAATTAGTCCAACGATGATCAACTATGTTGTTCAATTTCAGACTTAAACAATCAAAAATCATAAGGATATAGCTCCCAAAGTCATTTGGTTCAATAACCATTCGGCCCCAAAGAAAACCATAGTTACCACGCCCATTGTTCCATTTGCAACAACGTCATACACACAACGCAAAATGTGTGATCCACATCAAGCATTTGTAACCAATTCCAACTATCATCTAAATAATCACTAGTGTCAATACCAGTGACTGCGTATCAACCAAACCATTCGCCACTATTAAAAAAAAAATCAACTTAACAAGTTGTGGCAACTACGCATACCAACGCATCAAAACAAATTGGGGGCAAAGGCCTTTTCCATTAACAATACTGAGCATTAATTATAAGGAGAGTAACTATGTTCTTTGAAAGTGCAGTTGGTAATGAAAGGTTTATCCTTATTATCACAATAGAAGTGACCAAATGCCAGACCAACACGACTGCCATACGTTCAACTAGGCGAGACCGTATTCAAAGTAATTGACCACAATAACCTGTAGCAACTTGACAGGCATGACAGTCTCTTCTATAAAACTATAGACTGGAGGATTAAGGGTCTACTTTGTCGCCAACCTAGAGCCAACTCCTTGTAATGGTGGACTCTTTGAGGCCAAGGGTGTGTACACTGAGAGAGCCATGATTCATTCGTGGACATGTAACAATCCATGGTAGGGGGGCATAACTAAAGGTGAGGTTCCCATTCGGGCTGGAAATTTTACTTAATGCACGCAGGGTATAACCCTCTTGTTCTTCATTTTACATGCCACAGTATTGAGGTGAAGACAGGTTCGAGTTAGGAACAGAACACTCACTTTCTGGCCCATTAGTGTTGGAAACACCCAATGCCCAAAAGAACTCAACACAATGCCTCGGGAGACCTTTAACTACTAACCCCATAAAAACCAAAGACTAGGTTTAGTGACAAATGCATGCAGATAGCCATCCACTCAAGACAAACAAAAACCCTCCAATAAAACCAGCGAGGATAACAGAGAGCGACCACCCAGGATGACCCATAACTCCCACGAATCAATATTTTACAGGAATAACCATCCACTTTTCATTCAAGAACAAGATTTCACATAGTTGCAACACTTAGGAAAACACAAACCAATACACTTGAGCCAGTATTCATTTCTTAACCAGAGCAGACTCACGAATGGCTAAGAATCCTTAAAGTGAGAGTTTCCCGAGTGGTTCCTTCCTACTAAGAAATCGGAGCATAACCACAGCAACAAGACCAAACAATAGCTTGACTAGGGTGGCAGCTAATGGGAGGAGTAAAGGTGACGTGTAGTAAATGCACGTCGCCTCCACCCACAATTCATTAATTCAACAGTACATTCCAACGAGCCGTCCATTAACACCATCAATCAACCCATGCATCGAGACCATCACCACATTTAAAACCAATAGACCATACCACCTTTCTAACTTATGTCGTAGCATAATACAAGTTCCATTTAACAATTCGCATCACCATTAGCATTATGACCTTGCCAAATGTGCTACCAATGTTCCATACCATATGCATATTAAACATGTAATTCAATCACAATTTCATAATCATTTACTTGCTAGCTAGGGTTCAATAATAATCATCGAGTATTTTCATGCATGTAGTATAGTTAGGATAGATTTAAAATCTTCCCCTTGCAATTGTTTCTTATTTCCTTCAAATTATTCGCATGTGATATTGCAGAACTAGGTCCCCTTCCTTTGCATTTGTTCTAGTATTTTTCCTTTCTCAAAACTGCCATTCATGTAATTTTACTAACATGTTTTTTGTGGAGGTGCAATAAGAACAGACAGCAATGACATTAATGAATAGCATAGGCTATAGTAACATAAGGAATCAACACTTCATAAGCTCAAATCATAACCAATATCAACAATATCTTTATCAACCATGTAAGTCGTGTCACACATCATCATAACATCAAAAATGAATAGATCTGCTCTCCAATAGTTCAAGGGGGTCCCACCTACTAGTATTATTTAGTTTTTTATAATAATAGGCTTTAGCAACACTTTGCGGGAAAACTTCGTTGACAATTTCAATCATCAACAAACTGGGGACTCCATAGGAAAATTTGTTTTCAACATATTTAGAACTCAAAACTCATGGTTTCATGGACCAAAACAGCAATTCAAGAAGATATAACTCAGATGATTATGCAACAGGGAAAAGTGAGCGGATTTAATGGAAAGATGGCCAGGAATTTGGGAATAATTTATGAAAAGTGTTAAGTTTGAGGGGTTTTACCGTTGTATGCATAATCATTTGATCGGAATCTTCTCTCTAACTATTAGAAGGAAAACTTTTATACGTGCTCTTAAAATCTCGATGGATGAAGAAATGGCAAGGAGAAGCGGGAAATAGCTCATCCTTTACAAGACAACAGTGAAAAAATGTAACAATTTCAAGGGTCCTTCAGAGGAGCGTCATAACATCTGTGTAAGATTGATTGTTATTAACTAACAATGCTTTACAGGAGTGTCACTGTGGAAAAATTGATCCAACATCCTATTTGACCAAATTGATTAAAGATAAGGAGAACCCAAATCATGACAGAAGTAAAATTACAGAAACTAAAATAGTAGCAATAAAAGACAGAAATGAAGCGCAGCAGGGAAAAGACTTAACTTAGAAGCAGAAATCAAAGTATTGTAAAGTGAAGAAAAGAAGCACAAAATTTGAAATCAAAGCTAGGCTACTAGTATATAGAAATTCAATCAGCATTAGAACCTTTCATGATGGTCCCTCACAATACTTCAAGCAAGGATTGTTAGTGTTGTAGGAGAATCATTGTCTTTGTAATTCCTTAAAAATGTCTGAGTTAATGTCCAAGACAAAAGTAATCTGTAAGTGACCCAACACTTGGAAATCTGATGAAATCATCAGTCCCTTGTCACACACAATTAGATCATCAAAATAGAAATGAAGACTGACTAATTCATCGAGAGTTTTCTGCATAGTTTTTTTAAAAGAAGTACCTGTATCAAGTAAGATAAAAATCCATCATTTGTAAGGCATGGTATCACAATTAGTAATGAAAGTGGTTTTGTTAACATTTTCCCTTTTTACTGTGATTCTCTTGTAACCAAACAGACTGTCAAGTAAGGGTCTTGACTGTGACTCTACAACTTGTTGCAAAAACATTTCCATATTGAGAGGGGGAAAGGATTTCTTATAATCACTTGCTTGAAAGTTTGAAGACTAACACAAGTTCTAATATTATCAATGGTCCTCGAGGCCGATTTCCAAATCGAGACCCATTCAGGGTGGGCTAAAAAAAGCATTCTAGCCTTTAAGAAATGTCTCAAACCCCTTCGAAAGGGTTCTTCCGGTGCAGAGTTAACAAGTTATTGTTTTTGCCTAGCTAGTTTCATAATATGTTTAACAAGACTAGGATCAAAACCACAAAGATCCTCATGAGACCAAGCAAAAAATTTATGAGATCTACCAAGTAGTCTGGTGGACCCCATCTCTTCTTTATCAGAACATTGGACATTTATTTTAACATTCATTGAAGGTTCGAATGTCCTAATGTTCAATAGGATGGTTTCCATCGCCTTCTTCCATAACTCCTCTTCTCTTTGTTTTTTCTTTATTTCCTACAACACTCAAAGAAAATGAACTCTCAAGAGGATTCAAGCCCTTGAGAATCTTATTATTTTCTATGGATATAATCTCCTCGAGCTTAAGAGGTTCTTTTGAATGACAACAAAAATGCTCTCGTCGTTAGGGATGGCTTTCCAAGATCCTTCCTTTTCAGGGATGTATGAACGACGTAGAGATTGAAAGGCACAATCGGGACTATGAGGCAAGAGTTGTTGGTTAGGAGAGGCTACAAAGATATCTAACCAATCAGCCATTGAATTCAACCCCTTCTTGACATGAGTGATGTTAAAAGATAGAAGATTCAAGACAAGTGCCCAAACAGTTTGGGAGTATTGTTCCATCAGCTCGTTTCTAGGAGAGCATATCTTGTGTATCAGGTTCACAACAAGCTCAGAATTCTCGAAAACTGAAAGGTGACCACAACCAAGATTAAGGGAATTCTCAATTCCTAACAATAGAGCTTCGAATTCAGTGGCATTGTTGGTACAAGCAAACTCCAATCTGTATGACAGATTATGAATTTTTCCTTCAGGGGAAACCAAGGTAATACCAGCCCCATTACCTTCACTAGAGCATGAACCATCAAAGTGCATATGCCATATATCATCATCTAAATCAATTCCTTCCAAAGGAATATTATCCTCTTCAGCAAAGATGGAATACACTCCTAGGTCTTCTTCGATATAGTTTACGCTAGACTGCAGAACACTCTCTATGTAGGGTGAAATTTTTCCTTCTCTAAGGACTATAATATTCTTACCATTTCGAGGAACGAATAGATGTGTCTCGTCGAGTGAGAGGTATCCACCTGTTAGAGCTTTCCAATCTCTCCCCGAGATAATAGAGTAGTTTCTTACAGGCATGTTAATTACCTGAATGTTGAGGGTTGTCCTTATCTCAGGATGAGCGCATAAAACCAGGGTTACATCCTTAATCTCGCCTATGGTTATTTGTTGTAGGCTATTATAGGAGAGCATTATTTTGGCATTTTAATTTGTAGAAGACAAGCCTAGCTCTTCCATAATAATCTTCGACATGACACTTGTCCATGAACCACCATCAATGAGGCAACAATGGGAAATCTTATCCATGATCTTTAAAGAAATATAAAAAGGGGGATTTTTTACAGGGTATCTAAAGTTATGTACACCTACTTTATTTACAGAAGAATCCTCTTCGTCTACCTCTTCGGAAAGATTGGCTACAACGGAAGATTTTCCTTCCATGAATTGTTTCAAATGCATCTATTGTTCAGGGATGGCAACCATGTCTAGGAGGGTTGCATCTGCTTTGATGTTGGCCAATTGATTCAAGATATTGTATTTGGAAGAGGGAAGAGGGGGAGTGATTCCTTGACTTTCATGAATTTTAGGAACCTGGGGCGCAGCAACGGTTGAGGATGGGCTCGGGATAGAAGAACTGTGAGGGGGGTCAATTTTACCCTTGGGAGCATAGGTTTTGTTCCTAGTGTTGATGACCATGAAATCCTCTGGCTCTGCAAAGTCTAGGACAACAATAGTAGCTTCTGGTATTTTACCTAAGATCTTATCTTTGGCACTCTTCTTCACCTCACACATGGTTTCTTCGTGGTGTTCTTCACAAAAGTCACACCAACTCCAAGGCAGGATAGCTTTAGGCTGAAAATTGTTTTCAACCGGATTTCTAAAGGGGGGTGCAGAAGAGGATGAAATTCCAGGGGTGAGAGGGGAGATAGCACCCTTACGCTCAAATGCTATCATATGATTGTTCATATCTTGTACTAGTTGTAAGAGAGTGGACATGTTTGTCTGTCTAATTGATTCTCCCTGGGGAAGACCAGTTCTTTCAAGTTGTTCTTCATACTCTGAGCAAGTATGCAGAGTGGAACCGAGATTATCAATGGATTTTTACTCAAGCCTATGACGGTAGGGAGAAGGAAATGCATTGTATTAATGCATGAAAGAAGCTTGGTTCTGAGGGAGGATAAGTTCGTGGATATGATTGTACAACTTGGTGAAACGCAAGTTTAAAGACTTGATGGTCTCACCATATTTATAAGTGACATTATTGTATTCCCTTAACTTCTCATCAGGACTTTTGGATTGCCCATAAGTGGATCGGAACCAATAGATTAACTCCTCCCAAGTAGATAGGATCTTAGGAGGAAGGTCAAAGAAGTCGGCCGTAGCCTTTCCTTCCAAGGAATTGACAAACAAGCACATGCAAGTGTCATTGTCATTATCCCCTATGTTATGACAAGCATTAGAAAATGCCACTAGGTGTTTATTGGTACTAACAATGTTATTTCCTGAAAACTTAGGCAAATGATCTTTAAAATTCGGAAGTGGGCGAGTAGCAGGTGCTAGGTTAAGAGGATACATGCCATGGTGTGGTTGTGGCATCTTCTTCAAACTGAAAAATCCCATACTTCTTAATGACTTTGGTGGGGTTTGTAGTAGATTGGATCAGGATATGGTGGTTGTACAAGCTACCAATCACCAATGAGGATGAGGATTGGGAAGATGGCACACTTCCAGTGCCATGAGAGCCACCACTAGATGCCATCTTGTGGATGATAGATGAGGGAAAGAAATACAAGTTGGATGAATCAAATAAAGTTCTCCTTAAAGCACTTTGTTGGGCAGATGACACAATGTTTCTTCTTTTTATTTCAGCAATAGGATTGATTTTGGTTGACAAGCCTCTTCTTCTTCTAGAAGAACGAGGGTCTAAGGACATGAAAGAAAGGTCAGGGCTCGAAGAAACAAAAGTTTAATGTTGATTTCTAGGGTATCTATGTCTATCCTCCAATTGTTCTTGAGCACTAATATCTCGTTCAATTGCTGCCCAAGAATGGTTAAGTTCGGCACGGGTATTGACAATGTCTAGAATGGTCTTAAACAGGTTCAAAGCAATTTTGGTTTGGTCTTGAAGACCGGGCTCGATATTGGGTTTCCTTGCAATAGCAAAACAGTCAAAGAATCAAATTTAGAAAAGAAATATGTATCGATGAAAATCGAATATAAAAATTAACCGGAGAGATATCGAAGATTTCCCCAGTATGGTCGCCAAATAAATGTTGAGGAAAAGATATGAAATAATCTTACTCAAGCATTTTCAGACTTTACTTGGCTAAAAGAAAGTAGACGGGAATATCACCCTATGTTTATAGCCAACAAAAATAACATCCTAACCCACAAGTATTAATTACGAGTGCTTAGGCTAGTCTTTTATCAACAAAAAGCTTGCTAGAAATTCACTTTTTATGTAATTTTCTGAATATAACAGTTATTGAAATAAATGTAAGAATAGAAGTAAAGACGCCAGGATGATAATCAAGATAGATGAGACATAAAGCAATCCTTTATTTCATTCCAATTCACCAAAGAGTCATTTTCTTTACAAAATCTCATACAGAAATCTTGGACCAAAGTCAAACTTAGACATCCCCGATGGAACATACAAAAGGACCTCTGACAGAAAACCAAAACTAAACTCTAAAAGCTGGATCATCTTGCCACAGATTGTTGCCCACTCGACTCTACACAATAGCCTTTATCAGTCATGAAAATTAATTCACAAACAGACAAGTCTACACAGACTATCAAAGATAGATCAACACCTCTAAAAAACAAGTGTCTGAATTATTTGATTCAGCCCTAAATATTGTTGTCTACAATAAGACCCTATTATCACAAAAGAGAATTAGGCTATGATGAATATATGAATGAATGAAAACTGAACTATATCAACATAAACTCAAAGAGAAAACCTTAGCATGATTCTGCTTCTATCCTCCCCTTGTTCCTCCCTTTCTTCTTGCTTTTAACAAATTAGAATTGGTTGAAGTAGTTGAACCAACTCATTAGTTAAGTTAATTAAAAGAATCAACTAACATTAATTAGGGGGGAAAGTAATAATTTTAATTAAGGTTCATAATTAAATAATAACTAGTAGGTGGGACCCCTTGTAACTCCCTTTGGTTCATAAAAATCATAACAATCATAACATAACCATTAGTTAAACAAAAGACACCTCCTTGTGCCTCCCATCAACATATTCAATTTTGGAAATTAAAACTCATGAAATTTGAAATTATTTCAAAATAATACTCATATATCCAAAATAAACATGTTGTCCAAAGATCCCCAAAGTCAATTGTCATAGAACAATAGATATAATAAAAAAAACTAGAAACAATATTTTCCAGTCTGTGATGCAACCCTTCCTTGATTGTTGTTGTCACCTCTTGATTTTCCTGAATTTTCCTTTGACTGTGCAGAGCCTTTAGGCCTAATTTCACTGATCATGTGGGAACAATCGTCCCTCAAATGCATCCGGAAAAACACAGATTTGTCAGAACCATTGGAGGGTAAGGAAGGGGCAGCAGTGGCTTTTCCTTTATCAAGTGCATGGTGTGCCTCAGTTTTCAATCTCTTGCTAGCAAGGGAGGAGTGCACTGGCGAGTGATCAGGGGCAGCTTGGGTAATGGGGTTGAAAGGCGGAGGACCATTCAAAGACAATTTGGGCCAGACACAGCATTGGGATACTGTCGGGTGGACAATCTCCTGCCATTCATCATTTTTAGGGACCTCGGGTTGTAATGAGACGTGAGGAGGTACAGGGATACTGGGTGCTTGCAGGGCTTGGAAAGGAGGCCTTTCAGGCCTAGGTTGGACTATTCCCTGCCCAATGCAATTAAAGAATCAGGCATGAAACAATTGGCCAAGCTCTTCTGAATCAGCGTCAAAATGTATGGAGAACCTGGGCCTTCTTGAGCCTCGGTTCCAGTTACCTCTACCTCAGTTTCCTCGGCCATGGCTACCCCAACTGAAAAAACTCATCCTGCATGTGTGATCGATTAGCAAATTGTCTTTTAAAATAACCATACATGAAAACTCTTAAAAATATGAAATAGATTTGGCTCAACGATGCATTAGGCTCATGCAATCCAATCCATACAAATTGTTTTATTGTTAATCAATGAGCAGTGGGGTGAAAAAGGGTTATGGGATATGTGAGGGGTTTGTATTGAGTGAAAATATGATATAATGAAAGGGGACAAGACATGGTCACTGCTCAATGAAAACAACAATCAACTGTAAATCAAACCAATAAACCTTACTGCAATCCACACAAGACACTGTCACCTTCATCTACTTTAACACAGAAATTCCCTTGACTGTAATCAATCTCAGAATAGGGGGTGAAAAATGAATATGGGAGGTGAAAGGGTTTGTAATTAGAGAAAATATGAAATAATGGAAGGGGAGGAGAACGATTACTATTCATGAAATCAATCAAGTGATCCATAAAACATTCTGCAGTAAAAATAGATGCACCAACCAACAATGATCATGACCAAATAACCATTACTGTGTACTTAACTAGTTCACTGTCCAATAATCAAATATCCAATCCAGTGCCATCACAAGACAGTATGTATTCCACACAATTTGTAAGAGGTTTTGTTCCCTTCATTGACACACTCTGCATTTTATAACAATTTACGAACAGTACCCATTTCCAATCTGTAACTATCAAAATCAACCATTGCCCATGCATTTCTTCAATCCACCACAATACTTTAAAAAAATCATGTTCTCAAATGAACAATGAAGTCATTATCACTGCAATCGGGCCCATCAAATGAAATGATATTCGTTAACCTATATATAGGCAGAAACCAAATAACCAAGATCGAACTGCAACCCGAATTGATATTCAAACATACAACCAACAGCCATCGTTTAGAAACAAGTTATGCACAAGGTAACTCGCCCAGGCAATGTAATTTTGCCACTGATAAAAAAAATAAAAAAATAAAAATAAAAATAAAAATTCAATGTGGCTTAAAGAGCTGGGCCACCCATGATAAAGTCTCGACAACATGCCCTTTATAACAAATGATCGATAAACATGATTAAAACTCTGTGAAACCCAGGCTATCCATACTATACACAGTGCTTAGCCACCGAAAAAAAACATGATGCAATGTTTCCATTTACAAAACTAGACACATAGTCACGGAAATAACTCAGTTCGTTGTTGAGTCATCGACCTAACATAGTATTACTTCGACTTATTCCAACGGTGATCAACTATGTTGTTCAATTTCAGACTTAAACAATCAACAATCATAAGGATAAAGGTCCCAAAGTCATTCGGTTCAATAACCATTCAGCCCCAAAGTAAACCATAGTTACCACTCCCATTGTTCCATTTGCAACAACACCATACACACAACGTGATATGCATAAGCCACATCAAGCATTTGTAACCAATGCCAACTATCATATAAATAATCATTAGTGCCAATACCAGTGACTGTGTATCAACCAAACCATTCGCCACTGTTAAAAAAAACAATCAACTTAACAAGTTGTGGCAACTACGCATACCCACGCATCAAAAAGAAATGGGGGAAAAGGCCTTTTCCATTAACAATATTGAGCATTAATTATAAGGAGAGTAACTGTGTTCTTTGAAAGTGCAGTTGGAAATGAAAGATTTATCCTTATTATCACAGGAGCAGTGACCAAATGCCAGACCAACACGACTACCATACGTTCAACTGGGCGAGACAGTATTCAAAGTAATTGACCACAATAACTCATAGCAACTTCACAGGCACAAGAGTCTCTTCTATAAAACTCTAGACTGGAGGATTAAGGGTCTACTCTGTAGCCAACTCGGAGCCAACTCCTCATAATGGTGGAAACTTTGAGGCCAAGGGTATGTGCACAGAGAGAGCCATGATTCATTCGTGGACAGGTAACAATCCATGGCAGGGGTGCATAAAAAAAGGTGAGGTTCCCATTCAGTCCGATAATTTTACTTAATTCACGCATGGTATAACCCGTGTGTTCTTCGTTTTACATGCCATAGTACTGAGGTGAAGACAGGGTCAAGTTAGGAATAGAACACTCGCTTCATGGCCCATTAGTGTTGGAAACACCCAATGCCCAAAAGAACTCAACACAGTGTCACAGGAGACCTCCAACTAATAACCCCAAAAAAAACAAAGACTGGGTTTAGTGACAACTGCGTGAAGATAGCCATCCACTCAAGACAAACAAAAACCCTCCAACAAAACCAGCGAGGATAACAGAGAGAGACCACCCAAGATGACCCATAACTCCCATGAATCAATATTTTACAGGAAGAACCATTCGCTCTTCATTCAAGAACAAGATTTCACACAGTTGCAACACTTAGGAAAACACAAACCAATACACATGAGCCAGTAATCATTTCATAACCAAAGAAGAGTCATGAATGGCCAAAAAAAGACATACCTATGATCGAATTCCTTAAAGCGAGAGTTGTTCGAGCGGTTCCTTCCTACTAAGAAATCGTAGCATAACCACAGCGATAAGACCGAACAATAGCTCAACTAGGGTGGTGGCTAATGGGAGGAGTAAAGGTGATGTGCAGTAAATGCATGTCGCCTCCACCCACAATTCATTAATTCAATAGTACATGCCAATGATCCCTCCATTAACACCATCAATCAACCCATGCATCGAGACCATCACCACATTTAAAACCAATAGACCATACCACCTTTCTAACTGATGTCGTAGCATAATCCAATTTCCATATAACAATTTGCATAACCATTAGCACTATGACCTTGCCAAATGCACCACCAACGTTCCATACCATATGCATATTAAACATGTAATTCAATCACAATTTCATAATCAATTACTTGCTAGCTAGGGTTCAATAATAATCATCGAGTATTTTCATGCATGTAGTATAGTTAGGATAGCTTTAAAATCTTCCCCTTGCAATTGTTTCTTATTTCCTTCAAATTATTTGCATCTTGCAGAACTAGGTCCCCTTCCTTTGCAGTTGTTCTATTATTTTTCCTTTCTCAAAACTTCCCTTCATGTAATTTTACTAACATGTTTGGTGTGCAGGTGCGATAAGAACAGACAACAATGACATTAATGAATAGCATAGGGTGTAGTAACATAAGGAATCAACACTTCATAAGCTCAAATCATAACCAATATCAACAAGATCTTTATCAACCATGTAAGTCATGTCGCACATCAGCATAACATCAAAAATGAACAGATCTGCTCTCCAATAGTTCAAGGGGGTCCCACCTACTAGTATTATTTAGTTTTTTATAATAATAGGCTTTAGCAACACTTTGCGGGCAAACTTCGTTGACAATTTCAATCGTCAATAGGAATGTCTAAAAGGAAAATTATAGGGACACTCCTCCACTGAGAAGATTCAGATTTCATAATCAATGACCAACAGAAATAGATAGGCCTCAGGAAAAAGAAGGATTCATAAGAGTACCTCCTTTCATAAGATCTTCAAATCCCAGGTATCAAACTATATTTTTTGGTTTATGTTATGCATGTAATAATTTTGGACATAAAGTTGTGAATTGTAGACCTAACAACAGGAACATAAACAACTTTTAAATTCATACACAAAAGGATTATCCAAGAAGGCCAAGTGAAACAAATAGAAGAAGTTACAACAGTTTTGAATCTTTGAGCACTGAAGTGGAATGCAACAAATGTAACAACTTTGGACACATGGCCAAATATTGCAAAATGACAGTCCCTCCTAGAGAACCACAACAGAACAACAACAGTCACAGACAGGAACCTTAGAAAAGGACATGGATAAGAAAGGAGAATCAGTATAGCAATGAAGAATGCACACTCGCTCTACAAGCTAAGCAGAAGAAACGTGGTTGGTATGTTGACAGTGTTTGTTCAAAACACATGACAGGTGATAGAGACAAGTTTCTTAAATTAAGAAAGGAAAGAGATGGATCGGTCTCCTTCGGAAATGGTGATTCAGCTAAAATCATTGGAAAGGCACAGTCAGAATTGGGAACAAGAATACCAAGGCAGAAAATGTTCTACTAGTAGAAGATATGAAACATAATCTTCTAGGTGTGAGTCAAATGTGTGACCAAGGTCATAAAGTTACTTTCAATTCACAAAAGTGCGAGATAAGAAAAGAAGGTTCAGAAAAATTGATTGCAACAGCTACGAGAACTTCAAGCAACATATATGTATTAAGTGAAATTGGAAATGAAAAGTGTTTCTTAGGAAAGGAAGATGAAAGTTGTCTATGGCACAGAAGAATGGGTCACATTCATTTTGATAACCTTGTCAAAGTCAGCAAAAGGGAAGAAGTTAGAGAAATGCTCCAGATCATGAAACCAACCAACACTTTATGCAAGCATTGTCAACAAGGAAAACAAACAAAGACCAGGTGTAAATCAAAAGAATATTCAACGTTAAGACCACTAGAAATTGTGCATACTGATCTAGTTGGAACAACTACAACAAAGGGTTTAAAAGGTGAGAAATACTTTATGTTATTAGTTGATGATTATATAAGAATGACTACAGTTTTCTTTCTCAAGAATAAGTCAGAAGCTTTTGAAAACTTCAAGGTCTACAAGGAAATGGTTGAAAATGAAATGGATTCAAAAATCAAATGCTTGAGATATGGTAATGGAGGAGAGTTCACTTCAAAGGAATTTATGGAATATTGTAGCAGGCATGGAATAAAAAGGCAATTCTCTGTTGTGAGGACACCTCAACAGAATGGAGTTGTTAAAAGAAAGAACAGGACAGTACAGGAAATGGCTCGAATAATGCTAATGGATTCCAATTGATAGATATATTTTGGACACGGGTAGTGCATACATTCGTTCACATTCAAAACAGGGTAATGCTTAGAAACAACACTGACAAAACTCCCTACGAGCTATGGAAAGGAATACCATCAAATGTGAATCAATTCAGAGTTTTTGGAAGAGAATGCTACATCAAAAGAGAAGATGACAGAATGGGAAAGTTTTACTCTCGTGTGGACAAAAAAATACTTGTTGGTTACTCAAGTACAAGGAAAGCATACAAGTGTTACAACCTAAGATTGAACAAAGTTGTGGAAAGCATCAATGTAACAATTGATGAAACAGATAGACAAAAATTAAAGGAAGAAGAAAATGAATCAATGGAACAGCTTTACGAAGAAGAAGCAGAAGATGAAAAAGAAGTAGAAGGGGAAGATGAAGAGGATCTGACAGAATCAAAAGAGAAAGTTCATCAAGTGCCTCCAAAGACACCTAGCATATGAGTATAGAAGAATCATCCTTCAGATTAGATTATCGGAAACAAAGATGCAGGAGTTGAGACTAGAAGAAGAATATGTTCACCAAAACAAACGCAACTAGAACTCTCATCTACGATTGAACCAACCTATTTTGAAGAGGCCAGCAAGGATGAATTTTGGAATAAGGTCATGGATGAAGAATTGGATCAAATAGACAAAAATTACTCTTGGGAATTGGTTCCAAGACCAAAGGATAAGAATGTGATCGGCACAAAGTGGGTATACAGGAATAAATCGAATGAAGATGGATAGGTTACAAGGAACAAAGCTAGATTGAAATGTAAAGGATATGCATAGGTTGAAGGAATCGACTTTGAAGAGACATTTTCCCTAGTTGCCAGAATGGAAGCAATCCTACTTTTAGCTTATGCATGCTCCAAAAATATGAAAGTGTATCAGATGGACATAAAATCAGTTTTTCTAAATGGGGAGCTTGAAGAAGAAGTCTACATTGAACAACCAGAAGGATTTCAGTTGTCAGAGAACGTAGATTATGTGTGTAAATTAAAGAAGGTCTTATATGGTCTAAAACAGGCTCCTAGAGCATGGTACTCTAGACTAGATAAATATCTACAGAAGGCAGGGTTCAAAAAAGGAAGTGCAGACAGCAACCTCTACATCAAGGTAACTCAAGATAGTATTTTATTAATTGAAGTTTATGTTGATGATATTATTTTTGGAAGTACTGATGACAGGTTAAGCCAGAAATTTGAAAAGGAAATGCAGAATGAATTTGAAATGTCATTACTTGGAGAACTATCCTTCTTTCTGGGTCTTCAGATACGTCAAAACAACCAAGGAATTTTTATTTCTCAAACCAACTATATCAGAGAAATGTTAAAGAGGTTCAGAATGGAAGATTGCAAACCAGTTATCACTCCTATGCAAACCAGTTGCAAGTTGAGCAAAGATGATGATTCAAAATCTACAAATCATAGGCAATAAAGGTCAATGATTGGTAGCCTACTATATGTGACAACATCCAGACCAAATGTAATGCAGGCAGTTGGACAAGTGGCATGATTTCAAGCAACACCAAAGGAATCACATGTATTAGCAGTGAAGAGGATTTTCAGATATCTCAAAGGAACAAAGGAGTTTGGATTATGGTATCCAAAAGGAAAGGATCTATCACTTATTGCCTACACAGATGCAGATTGGGCAAGTTGCATTGATGACCGACGAAGCACCAGAGGAGAAGTGTTCTACTTGGGTGAGTGTTTAGTATCATGGCTAAGCAAGAAACAATCATCAGTATCTTTATCTATAGCCGAGGCAAAGTATATTGTTGCAGCATCATGTTGTACACATGTTCTATGGATGAAACAAACTCTGACCTATATACAAGTTGAGTATGATGAGCCCATTCCAATCTATTGTGATAATACAAGCGCCATCATTATCTCAAAGAACCCAGTGATGCACTCCAAGACGAAGCACATTCCAATCAAGTATCTCTTTCTACGGGAACAGGTTTCAGAAAATAACATCAAAGGTTAATATGTGGGCACAAAAGAACAAGTGGAAGACATATTTACAAAACTGATTCCATAGGAAGCCTTTGAGTATCTTCATTAGAGACTCGTAGTTATTTCTACTCCAAAATGAATGCTTTTGAATCCTTATCTTATATGTCTTAGATGTACACGAGGAAGCACCATAAAGAGGACAGTTCAGGTTGGGAGATCTGACGAGTCAGTTAGGGGGACCAGCCCTGAATGGAAAGATACATTTTTTGTTGATGACAAAGGGGGAGAGATTTATCATATGCAGAGGACAAAGGCATGGTTCCAGGGGGAGCGTTGGTCACAGAGATGCAAGCATGGTTCCAGGAGGAGCATGAGTGATATAATTTTAGTATTGCATCAGAGTGTTTCCATCAATGCCAAAGGGTGAGATTGTTGGCAAATTGGCCAAAGTTGAACATAGGTGACTATGTGGACAAAGTGGCCTAGAAGATGCTTCTAAGGAAGCTACTTGGAGAGTATAAATAAGAGGCAGGGCTCTCTCATTTTAATCACACTTGAGCATATTGAATATCTACAAGTGACTGAGGTAACCAGAGGATATCTAAGCCAAATTTCAGAGGGAAGGTTAAGTAAATAAGGTTGAAATTCAAGGGAGGATAAATGCTTTTGTTGATGCTTTCTAAGGTACGTTATTTACAGGTCATCTCACCATTTTCGCAATAATTTTTTTTCTAGAATATTCAGACTGTGAAATTGGGATTCCATTGAGGAAACATATCCAAATAGTTGTGGTACGAATTTTATCTTGTGGTTCATTGTATTTTTCGAGTTACACTCCGTGGAAAATAGGGTTTGTGGCTAGTTCTGAAACTAGTTTAAAACAGGTGTTTCCGGTAAAAATGTCATAACTTATTCATAACATATCCAAATTTAGTAAGACAAAATGTGTCGGTTAGAGTACAGTCTGTAGTATTCTGAGTAAAATTTTCAAATACATACAACAAATATTCTGTGTGGGGCACGCTCTACAAGTTCACTTTCTAGAATAAGCCAGAATTCAACAAGGTATGTCATTTTTGATATAACTCCTTTTATGAGAGGTTCCAAGTAGTGACACATTGAGGAATTGCATAAAACACACTGAAGAACAGTGTGTACTATTTTCATATCTCTATTCATTACAGGTACATAGTTGTGATTATTTCAAGTTGGAGTTGTTGACTAATCCAAAACTAGTCACGTGAGACTAAAGTAAAGTTTTATCAAAATGCTAGTCTCTCGTTGTTAAATTTAAGGAAGGTTTGCAAGTTGAGGTACAGCTTGGTGCATGATTGTTGTACATGTGGAGTGAATTTTTCATACAATATGTGGTTTGCAGTGGGAAAAATCGTGTATTTATGAAGGTCACAAGTGTGAGGAATCACGTATATACACAATTCACAGGTGTGACTAATCGTGTATATCTACAGGTCACAGGTGTGACGAATCATGTATATATACATGTCGTAGGTGAGACGAATCATGTATATACACATATCACAGGCAAGGTGAATCACATATATATGCAGGTCGTGAGAAGGTGAACCACGTATATACCCGAGTTGCAAGAGGGTGAATCACATATATGATTTCAGGGCAGGTATAGATCTATATAGGTTAACAGGTGACGTCAATAGGTTGTACAAGTGGTTTCTAGAATATATTTGTGGGCATAGGAGATTTCTAGAATATTTGTTGAGGTTTGGTTTTCTGATTCATACGGTTATTGGAGGACAAGGTTGTTCTTAGTTTTGATGAATTTGGAGGAAAAGGTTTTCCTCATATTTTGGTGATATTGCATTGGTTGGGAGGGATGGTTTTTCCCTTAGGATTTCTGATGTTAAAAAAATTACAAAACTAAAAATTTTGTCTCATGTGTATTGATTATTCATCTTTGATCTTTGTGTTTTTGTTGCATATGTTTTCAGTTAATAATTTGCAGTGTAAAATTATTCATTGATAACAGCTAGGCTCTTACTACTAGATCACTAGGAAGCAATTTTTAGATCTAAAAATTAGTCACATAGAGTTGCATGTGAAAATTGGCACGGTGTCAGAGCTTGGGATCTGAAGAGAAGGGGATCATATTTGAGACACATTTTTAGATACAACACCAGAGGAGTGTTGTTCTTGTTCTTGTTCCGAGCAGGTCACAGGTGATAGGTCTGAGAGGGAGCTACAGTGATGGTTATAGGTGGAAACAGGTTGGATGGTCTCTCATTTGAGACATGGAGAAGACTATCCAGATGAAGAGTTGTGGACTATTACAGCTCGGTGGTGTGTCAGGTTGGGAGTTGTGGTGGACTGGCAGAGAGACCGGATCATAGAAGTATGTTGTGTGGAATATTTCCAATCCTATGGATGGAATTTCAGTGACTTTTCATGTTGATTTATGGTGGGTGTAGCTCAGGTTCTTTGGCACGTATGAGATGGCTTCATGTGTATCACAGGTTGATGAGATAGAGTCTTCATTGGGCCGGAGATTTTCACATTGTCTAGTTATGACGATGTATGAGGTATTTGAACTAGGAGGATGATGCACTTGCAAAGATGAGTTGTGGTGGTATAGAGTGGACTAGATTGAATGTCCAACGACAGCTTGGGACTATTTAGACGAGGACACAAGATCAGTGGTAACATGTGCAGACGTAGATTTTTTTGGTGACATGGATGATGGACTTGGACATAATTTCATTGGATGGTCATGATTTGGGTAAGCAGGATGCTTGCCTTGGAGGATTACATGGTTCTTATCCAATGGGAATCGTCGGTACATGACAAGGGCACAAAATTTGTTTGCAAGATTCATAGTGTCTTACTCAATTATGTACGAGGAGCTTGGTAAGAGGACAAGGCATGTAGTACATGGATCTAGAGTAGTGGTATTATAGATGGAGTTGGGAGGTGTGTTGCGAGTGGAAAATGTGTTATGGGTGCCAGGAGTGTGTTCTCATCCTCGGTAATTGAGGAGTAGGGATATGCAGTGTTTCTCTAGGATGGATAGGTGATATTGGATGTTGAGTTGGTATGCCTTCCTAGGTATTGGGAACCTTTTTGCAGGGGATCTATGTAGGAGAGTCATTGTTAGGGTTTGATAGGACATGGACTTGATTGGTGTCTAGGGAGGATATGGATGATAGATGAGGGGGGGAAGGTGACTCCACCAGTGGTGAAGCAGGTGGTCCCACTAGAAGCATACATTCAAAGGGAGAAGATAGCTCCACCAATAATGTTGGCTCAGAAGGATCCATAATTCAGAGGGAGTCTGCCCTCAGAATATAGTAGGGAGGAGTATCCTCCCAGGATAGTTTAGAGGATATTAGACTTTAGAAAAGTGACATTGGATAGGGAGAAAGTAGCTCTGGAGGTTCAGTAGACTAAGAGGGAATCTGAATTCAGAGGGAGTCGGGGGGCTTAGAGGGAGAGTTAGTCACTCACTGGGAGTCAACCTTCAGGTCCAGATGGGAGAGAGTCATCTTCCAATAATACCATAAAGGTGGCATGGGTTGAGGAGGTCAGACAGGAGGTTTAGAGGCAAGAGGATTCTAGGAGCAAGATGTCTTCCAAGATGGAATCATGCAAGAAAACAATATTTTCTTCAGTGATCGAGGATGCAACTAGTCAGGAGGACTAGAGAGTAGGATTTGCTTCGGTGACAAGGGGAGCATCCAATCAGGCAGATTGGAGAGTAGTTGTGGTAGAGGATTCAGTGTGGGAGACATAGCTACTTCCTGGTGGTGATGGAGGATGAAATGCCTCCCTCACTAAGAGGGAGTGTTGATGCTTTTGTAGCATTGAGAGGAATTCACACTTGTGGAGTGAGGTGAGAATACCTCCCTCGCTAAGAGGGAGTGTTGATCTTTTGTAGCTTCGGGAAAGTATTCTCACATGGCCCTAGGTGTTAGGCACGTGGGAATCATCGTGGGCACCACATCACACTTTCAATTTGGTGAAAACCCCCTTGGAATGAAGCTAGTGCTTCATGGGTTTGGTGATGGGATTTGTGGGCTTGTGTAGGGGCTTCACACCCACAATAAAAGCCTAATTTGATGTTGACTTGTGGAGGGGATTCTATGGTGACCCCCTAAGGATTGTATATAAAGAAGAGAGGTAATTGTGACATTATACAACATGTAGAGTGTGTGGAGACATGATGGAGCTAGCATAAGTGAGTCTACACTTGTGCTAGGAGGTTTGGTGATCTCAGTAGAGGGAAAGTCTGGAAGGTGGTGAATCTTTCCCGGGAGAGAGAAACGAAGAAGGTCGCACATGTGGAGTTAATTTTCCATATAGTACATGTTTTGTAGTGGTAAAAAATGCATATATACGCAAGTCACAGGTGTGACAAATCACATATATGTGCAAGTCACAAGTGTGACGAATCCCATTTCTATGTAGGTCGCGTTTGAGAATCGCATATATAAGCAAGTCGCAGGTGAGACAAATTGTGTATATACATAGGTCACAGGTGAGGTGAATCATGTATATACATAGGTCACAAGAAGGTGAACCATGTATATACGTAAGTTGTAAGAGGGTGAATCGTGTATCTAATTTCAGGGTAGGTACATATCTGTACAGGATGACAAGTGACGTCAGCAAGTCATACAAGTGGACTACAGCAGATTCGTGGGAAAAGGATATTTCCACAATATTTGGTGAGGTTTGGTTTTCTTATTCATATGGTTATTGGAGGACAAGGTTGTTCTCATTTTTGGTGACTTTGGAGGACAAGGTTGTCCTCGGATTTTGGTGATATTGTATTGGCTGGGAGGGTTGGCTTTTCCCTCAGGATTTCTAATGTTAACAAGATTACAAAACTAAAATTTGTGTCTCATGTGTATTGATGATTCATCTATGATCTTTGTTTTTGCACTGCCTATGTTTTCAGTCAATAATTTTTAGTGTAAAATTGTTCAATGATAACAGCTAGGGTTTTATTGTTAGATCACTAGGAAGCAATTTTTAGATCTGAAAATTAGTCACATAGAGTTGCATGTGAAAATTGACAAAGAAAATAATAATGGAGGAGGTCATGATGATAAGAAGGGGGATGATGAATCCAAAGGTGATATTGCATACAAGAAGGGTGAAGGAAAGAAAAATTAAGTCCATGTTCCTAGATATGTCATTGAGTATGTCTTATCAAGGTCTTACCAAGCCCACCGAAATAAATAAGCTAATAGAGAAGAATTATTTGGCATGAAACTAGCATAGGTGGTATATGACAACACTTGGTACTTGGTAGCAACTTGAATCATGGTGGTTTTTACTCTTTAGTGTAGTGTATTGGCCTAAACTTTGAAGAGAAGAGATGGGTTTCAAGGAGGATATATGCTTACCTAAACAAAAAAATATATGGTTGTAACCTCTTGTTCTATATTGTTCCCTTCATAGTTACCTTGTGATTATTCACATCAGGTTATATTTCCCTTCACAATGACCTTATGATTTATCATGTTAAGTTCTATATAATGCACTATTGTCAATGATTAGTTGGAATTATCTGGAAGAATGATGTTGGAATTGTTTGTAAATAGAACAACAATTTTATAAAATGAATTTTTTTTATCAAATACAATATCATGACACTAATGCAATGTTATGTATTTATGGACAAGTCACTACCTTGACACAACATGATGTAAACATGACTACCGCAATGCATGATAGATTATAGCAATGCATGAACAACACAATGATGACACACCTTAGTGTGAACATGACACAAACGTGATGTAGACAGAATGCAAAGAAAAATAAATAAAAAATTGAATGTTTTGAGTGTCATACATATGACACAAACACAATGAAAATGCAACCCAAAATCTTGTCACAAAAACTCAAAGTGTGCTAGTGGAAAAATCTTCACCAAGGTAGAATGGATATAGCAATACAAATCATCGACAGTGAAACCTTGTATTGTAGTGGTGCTCTATGATCCTTCTATGATGATATTCTGAAAAATCCACATGTAAATGAATATATTTATTTCCCTGCTACATTTTCAAGAATTTTTTATATGAAGGGATTCTGAAAGGGGTTATGCACATAAATTTGATTCAAATATAAACAAATCTACAGATGTACTTATTTTTCTTTTCTTTTTATTCTGGATTATCATGGATCTCACTATTATTGGATTCCTCTATAGTGGAAATCAATCCTTCTTCCATCATCCTATCTAGATCATGCTTCACCCTTTCTTTATATTTTGGATTCATCCTATAATGTCTCTTATTTACAGGTTTTTCATTAGGCTTCAACTCAATCTTCATTTCTCCTAATGATCCAACTATTCTCTTCAATTCTAAGAATTCCTTAGGGAATAAGTCTTCTTATTATTTTAGTTATTGTACCAATTCACTGGATATTTCTTAATCATGATAATCTCCAATAACAACCATTTTTGGGTCCTCCTCAATTCCAATATTAACTTGCTTATTCTTCAAAAGTTCTCTGAAACACTATGACTTGGTGTTTTCACCTATCTCTCTTATTTTTCTCTCCCTTTCTAACTCCTTAATTTTCATGTTTCTTAGTTCATCTCCTTCATGCTATTCTCCTCCATTCACCTTCATATGGTACAATGGGTCTTTCCTTTTTTTCAAATTTCTATGGTATTAACAAGAAACATTCTTTATACACCTTGGGGGATCTTGTCTATCTTGAAAAATGAGATGCTTAAATTTCTTCCAATTACTAATCATCATAAGATCTCTTCTTTCAAAATTAAATTTTATTGAGGTCCCACTCATACACTTGTATTTGAGTTTCTTCATGTATGAACCAACTTTTTAAGTTGCATTTAATGTGTGAATGGATCGATGCATTAATTCTTTCTTCAAATATTATTTCTTTGTTATTTTTTTCTTAAAAAGTTCCACATGCTTGTTTGTATCCTCGCACCTAGTGTATTTATTTGTTAACTATATCCCCTTTGGTGGAAGCAGTCTCAACTTCATATTCTCTACCACTTTTTACCATTTTTCTATGTCTTACTAATGGGCTACCCACCATTACACTAGGGTTCCTTTCAAAGTCACAACCAAGGATTGTACTCTCAATTTTTCTGGAAGGTTTTCCTCCATCTCTTTTATAAATGGATTTTCATATTGAGTCTCTTCGTATTTAGGAAAAAATTTGCAATTTTAGTGCATTGGTTTTTCAATATAGGTGCATCTTCGAGTGGGAATTTTGAATTCTCCATTCTACCACTTGTTAATTGCTTCTTCTAAATTCAAGTCAAAAGAACAAACTCTCTTGCAACTCAACCTTCCCTCTGCAATATCATTGATGTAGTCCTCCTTTCACACAATGGTGTTGTAAATGTTCCCCAAAATTTGTTATGTATGTCATCTTCCACTGACTCTGTGAACCTTTCTCCTTGAGTAAGGTATAATGGAGGAATTGTTGGGATCTCAAATTAACACCATTTTTCAATTCCAATTAACCATTTTTTCCCTTTCAAGACCAATTTTCTATTTTAAAAACCACTCTTCCATCACATTTTGCCTAAATTAGTCATCCAAGGATCATAAGGTAAATATGATGAATTATTATGTGTTTTTCCATAGTATTTTATTAATTAGAGGATTAAAACTGAATTATTGTTAATGTTGGTTAATAAAGCCAGGACTTGCAACCAAAGCAAGGGAGTCATGTAACCCGAGTTGGCATTTATCATATATCCGGGCTTCTAGAATAAAATGCAAGAAATGGGTTTTCTCCCCAACACCCTCGACATGCTCTCAAGAAGTTTTGTGTTTCAAAGTTATCTTCATCCCATATATCCTTAACACAGCAACTCGTCGACTGGCAAGGGCTCACCACATTCGATTGTTGTTTTCTGTATCGTTAGTGTAAGTGTGTGTTAGTGATTGTAGAAGTAAATTTCATTTCAATTTTGTTTAAGAATCTTAGTCTTCTTTATTCTCTCAATTCATAATAACCTTTGTCGCGTATAATTCTGTTTCGGTGCTTTGATTTGGTTCAAAAACATAAGATTGTGCTTGATCATGTTGACTCTAGAAAATTGTTCAAGATCCATAAGTAAAGAATGCTAACAGTGTACTTTGTTTTACTGCTCATCAGAGAAGAATTCATTTATAATAAATTGCTCAGGGTTCAACAATCTTTCAAGCATGATATTCATAATGTCGACTTGGTAATTCGTCATATTACTTGTGTTTTGGAATTGTTAGAATAAATTTATAATTGCAATTATGTAGCAATTTACATTTAAGAACTCTGAGATTTCTTCTTTTCTTCATAAGAGATTGTTTTACACAGTGACTTAGGTATTAGCACTCTAGTTTTGATCTTATATTAGAACAGAGATCATTGAAGTCCATAAAGTAATCATTGTGTCATGTTTCTGAAAAGGATTCAAGTTGTCTTTTAAGAAACGGGACTACATATTTTACAGATTTCAAGATTAATCTCATTGTTTGGATTGTGCACATATGTTTTCCTATGACTGGAATGATTGGATTGATCTCCATAATTAGTTTTTTTTTTTCTTTTAGTTTTCCAATTAAATGTCTTTGATTTCAGGTAGTTTAGGATAATTATTTGCATGCTTTGTTTTAATAGATGAAGTGACATTGAAGGTAGGAACAAGTTGCTTCTTAACACTTGAGTATTAAGCTTAAATGAGAAACGGTAATCCTTTTTTCCAGTAAGTAAACTTTGTTTTGTTTCGCAATACATGTAGATTGCTTTACTTCACTTGCAATAGAATAATTTTATCCAAGCATTCCTTTTCTCATAGAATAAGATAGTGTATATAGTCATATTAGTTTCTTAACCCCTACACATACATTGTTAGCATCTCTAAGTTTATTCCCCCTAGTTGATAAATACATGTTCAACAATTAAGTCAATTAATTAGCTCGACATTTTTGGCATCATTGTCAGGGAGATGCTACAAGGGAGTAGCACTTCTATGGCTTATTTTTGCATGCTTTAGAATAGAGTTTTTTCTTTGTGTGATATATTTTCTTTCAAAGTACTAGAATACTAGATTTGAAGGGACGGTGAATGGTAAGATGCAAGGGTGCCTTTGTTGGAATACTAAGAGAGGGGTGAATCAGTATGAGCACTTTTACCACTTTTAACCACAATATACCAACTTCAACTTAATCAATAGTATATCATCAATATATCATGAGCATATAAACATAAGAGCATCACATCAACATTATCATGTCAAATACACAATAGAATTTATGTGGAAACCCAAATGGGATAAAACCATGGAATGATTTATTATATATCAAATAATACATTCACTGGAAGCACCAATTTTCCAATTCTCCAGCTACAATTGGAAGGAGGCTATGACCCCCTATTTACAGGATCCAACCTGAAGGAAGCTACAACTTCCTGGATTCTCTGGATCCAACCAGAGGTAGGATACAACCCCTTGATTATCATGCTCCAACTAGAAGGAAGCTCCAACTCCTTGTGTTCTCTGGCACCAAACGAAAGGAGGATACAACCCCCTTTCCTTGCCCCATCATGTCGCCTTGAAATATGAGTGTAGACCAATTTTCACTAGCACAATCACTACCATTGTCATTTTCACCGTCACTGTCATTGTCAATGCCACTATCACTGTTAACCTATCACATCAACCTGTCACTGACTAACATGTCCAACTTTTCACTATCATTGATACTCAAATAGATCCTCTCACATGGATGATATACCAAGGAAACCTCTCAACTAGATGTCCAACATCACCAACGCATTCCTCAACCAAGCATGTACCAAACCATCAACATGTACCCTACCAAACATCAACCGTGTACCACAACCTGTACAACAACACGTGCATCAACCATGCACCAACACCTGTACAACAACAAGTGCACCAACCATGCACCAACACTTGTACCATGTACCTCAACCATCAACCATGTACATCAATCATCAACTGTGTACCAACATATGCATCAATGTATAAACCAAAACCTCAAGCATGCATCATAATCAACCAAGATCATATACCAAGTATATGCCTCAAGTATATTCCAATATCACACAGATGTTCCTCTAACAATGAACCATAACAACCATATACAATGAACCAAATATATGTCTCAAGAATAACACCAAAGCATGAGCCTCAACCATATGCAAAAAATTCCTCAAACAAATACAATGTGATATGTCTCGACCATGTACCACAAGATATGCCATAAACCATGTACTAAACAAGTACCAAAACTCTCAAGATGTGCATCAAGCATAAACCATAATCTCCAAAATATGACCAAGCCATGCCACCAATTTGAGCCATAAAATTACCAAGATATAACCCTCAAAAATTACACAATGACATACCTCATAACCTGTGAAAATCTTGTTGCATAATCATACATTGTTGCAACCTGGAACAAGCATCCCCTTTACTTTACCTCATCCTTGCCACCTCATATTCGCCAATAGATCAAGTGTTACTAGATAGATATTCAATGAACTTTTGTGTAAGAGTGAGAGACTCTTGATTTGTATTTATACTCTTCCATTTAATTGTTTTTCAACCACTTTACCCTTAATTAATTTCTTGTTGTAAACACTTTACCCTTAATTAATTTCTTGTTACAATTGTTTTACCATTTTCTTAATTTTAGGGTAATAATTGTTTTATCCTTTTTCCTAATTTTAGGGTCTATTGGCACAGGGGCAAACCCAGGGTTCAACGCTACAACAGTGCACCAACAAAACCCTAACTATTGGCCCTTTCGGCAACACCTACGAAGAAAATGAAGTCTCACCTGAGGTAGAGGCAAGGGTGGTTGCAGGACTCAGGTGTTTGCAACCTTAGCTAGGACACAGATCTATGATTATAACACTTAATAGAGCACTTAGCACCATTATTTCATCATTTTCTAACCAATATCTACTCCACAGAGAAAACAGAGCATTGTAGCATTCACCGTGATCTAATGTATATAAGCACTTAGCACAGGAATTAGATCAGATCTAGCAGATTCAAGCACTAAGCAAGGTCACGGATGTTAGATCTAGCATCCAGATTCAGCATAAGCACAAAGCATAAACATATATATCTATCGATATCAAAGAACTTAGCACATAACACATCAAAACATCGCATAGAGAAGAATAACACAGTATTTACGTGGTTCACCACCACCCTGGGGCTACGTCCACCAACTCTTCTTCTTTATTATCTTATATCAATCATCTACATGCATAGAGCCATAGAACCCTTACTTTGCATAGGACAAGAGACCTGCGCAGCTTGCTAGATCCTCCTTTCTTATGTTGCAGCACAAATCCTTCACAGTCTCTTACAATGACTTGCACTTACCTCTGCAAGTCTCATACAGTATGCGCGAAGCCTTACAAATCTTGATCACACAGATCCAACTCTTATCACTTAGACAACTTGCACAACACTTGTGCATTATTCAACTACTTCTTACATTGCCTAGCCTTCTATTTATACATACAAAATAGGCCTAAACATGGGTAAACCCACGGGCCGACATCTCATTCTCGTTACATATTCCCAAATCCCAAAAAGGGGTCAAGGTTCCGCGATATCTGCTTCATCTTGCGCTCCGTCTTCGACAGGCTGTTGAAGTCCCAAAATAGGTCAAACTTGACCAAGAATCTCCCAAAACTTGGTCAAGGGCCAACAGGCCCCCAACACTCACCTGTGACTCATCCCGAGTCACTCTGGTCTGACTAGTTTTGCTTTGAACACCTCGAGCTTGGCTCGAGCTACTTCGACCTGCTGCTGTGCTACAGCCTTCTTTTCAGTGAACTCATGGATGACTACATCATTAATAGGTCCCTCTAGACGTTGTTCTATTGTAGTGACAACCTGCTCTAACTCTGCTCCTTGGCCTTATACCTCTGTAAACAAATGATAGGCCTTATCTTGCACAGGTTGGAGTTTTTGAGTTATCTCCATAACTCTGCTCTGAATAGTATGGATTTGTTGTTGTGCAGTGTGTTTCTCTTGGAAGCGCTTCATTCTTTCCATAGCTGACAGGGACTTCAGTTGTGCCTGTATGTTTTCAGCTTGGTACTTTGCCTCTTGGAGTTGTGACTCCAATGCTCTTAATTCTGAACTCTCAGCGAATCACTCATATGTTAGGGCACTGCGATCAGTGAGTTTCTTACATTCGAGGGTAAGAGCCTTGAGCCATTCAATTGCGCTCCTGGAAGTTGCTTCGGTCTTCTTTGTCCTGCTAGGTCTGGGAGTATCCTGCGCATTTTTTGGGTTGTCGATGTCAGATATCTCCACAGGGTTGATTGGAATAAGGAGGTCCACTTGTTGGACACACCTACCACACTTAGAGGGGGGGGTGAATGAGTGTGGGGCCCTTTTTCCCAAAACTTCCCTCTTACACAAAACTCATTAGTTAGCATTCAACTTTTACTCATTACTCATTGTTTTCATTTATAACTAGTTAGCTATGAACACATGTCAACAACATATATCAACAATATATCATCAACAAGTCATCATCATAAGGAACACAAAGAACACAAGATGTATGTAAAAAATTTCTTTTTATTATGGACAACAATCCGGGGTTTTTCAACAACAACTAAATAGAGTACAACTCTACAAGAGCACCGGCTCCATAATGCAAGACTCAGCTTACACCCTCAGCACCAACTGAGATGAGGCAACAATCCTCAACATATATTAATCTATCAACAGGTACGTGACCTGTCAGTAGTGCAACCCATGTGTGTATGTGCTCTGACTCACTATAGCCTACGTGTGTACGCGGCCAGTGTATACAGCAGTCTGTGTATACCTTCTGAGTTGTTAGGGTTTATCCTTCAAGATCAACTCAGATCCTCTGCAACCAGTATATCATTCTCTTATGTCTTTGACAGTGTCTCAGTGATAGATATGAGCCCATAGAATGCAGATCTGGAACCTACCTCATAAACCAATAGCTTGGCACCAACTCAAACACAAGTCTTCACCATTCTATCCATTGTATGGTCCCTATACTTATACATCCCTCGTGTGTACGCGCCCTGGCCCATTACAGCCCACGTACACCTCAGAAACCAGGGCTTTTGAAGCTCCAAGAATTTTTTCGTCAAGATCTTAGACATTGACAAAACTTTGATGTGTCCATGAGCTCCTCCTCTCGCTCTCTTCCTCAGAATAGATCTTCAATCATGCTCAAGAGATCCATGCCAAATATGCTCTCACAAGAAGCTCTTCATCAATACTCCAAAAGATATTGTCACAAGAAGCTCTCCATTGATCCACAAAAAGGATGTATTGCAAGAGTCCATAGCTATCTTATTTATACTTTCATCCTCTAGGTCACTTAACCCATTTCTAGGTTACTTAACCCATTTCTAGGTTACTTAACCCATTTTCCTTATTTTAGGGTTAACCACTTTCCATAAAGAGAAAGTTCTCCAATATTTTATCATTTGAATATTCCTTCTTGATTTTGTCACTTCTCTTTATTATTTAAATAATAAACCTTGACTTGTCACTTTACTTTATCATTTAAAATAACGATTTCTTCCTTTAGGTCACTTTGACTTCTTTGACCTTGGGGGCTTTAAGCCTTCATATGGGGGTCCTCCAACTTCATAAGGCCATAACTCTCAAACCATGAGGAGTTATGTGACATTCCACATACCACCAAAAATGGCATGACAAGCACTATCCATCTAGGATAGTTTCACCAAAAACTTTATTGATCTTCATCTCATTATTCCACATACAAGCATGGGTCCTCCAACCATTCTTCTAGGATAACTCAATCTGTAAAGCGTCTTCCCATGAGGGCTTTCACCATAAGGGGACCACTTTGGATTTCATCCATTTGTGCACCTTATCAATCATGATAAGACAATAATGAGTCATCTTATCATCAAACAAACTATGCATCATCATGTATCAATGACAACTCATTGATCCATCTTCATCTATGCATCAAATCAATGATCCATCTTTATCAATTGGTTTCAACTTTGACATCTGTCATTCTCATCAAGGAATATGCATCATATCAATGATCCATCTTTATCAATTGGCTTCCACTTGACATCTATCATTCTCATCAAGGACTATACATATACATTTTTCATCAATCATCAATCAATCAATCCTTTGACATCAATCAATCACTTGACATCAATCAATCAAACTATTGCCATCAATGATAACAAGATCCAACACTATCGACCAGACCTTGGTGATCTCCTCTAAGTCCTCCTCTGTTAGCTTATAGTAGGATTGGAGTTGTTGCTTGTGTTCGTTAGCGTGCGTTGTGATGTAAATAAAATGTCAGTCTGTGCTGAACTTCATCAAGGCCTGAACTAGTGTAGAGTGTTCGGAGTGATGCAAGGCTCGAACTGGATGGTTTTCTTCAACTGGTTGTAATAGATATGAAAAACAAAATTTCACTACCATAGTTTATTCATATCGCTTGAGTACCATAGTGTACTGAACTTCACGGCCAATCGTTTGAAAGGCTCGATGTCCAGGAAGGTCTCACCTTCCGGCATCTCCCAGGCAATAAAAGTGATTAGGATCAATAGCCAGATGAAATGAAATTTGTACCCTTGATCCTGGGCTTCTCTGTAGTCGAGTTCTAATTGGTTCACCAAGTACTTCACCCAGTTCATTTGAAGTCCTTCTGTGCACTTCCCTGCGAAGTCGACTACAAAACCAATGACTTGGGTGGGCCCGTTTTTTCGTACTAACTTCCCTGCAATCAATTGAAAGGTGAGGTGCACTACGTCGCTCTAGATAGAAGCTACCTTGTAGCCTCGCATGCCCTTCTCGACATCACCATAAGTGTCCTTGATCTATTGTGTTAGAGCGCGATCCATGGCTTTCCCGAGGTAAAACTCTTGTGGATCAGGTCCTTGCATACTTAACCCCATGATTCAATTGATTAGCATCGGATCAATTGTTATACGGAAGTTTAGCCACAAATAACCTCCATGGTAACAACACAACAGTATCTTGACACGTGCATTCACCTCCTGGTGTCATCCGAAGTGAGGAATCTTCATGACATTGAGCATGGTGGACTGTGTGAGGTTATGGGTCCACGACTGGGGGATTATCTTTGAATTATTCCCCTTAGTTCAGGTCAGGTACTTATGTGGTGCGAGCATGTTGTATACTTTGCAATCTTTGAGGTTGAAGTCGTTAAACTTCAATGCTGCAATTTTATCTTGGTCTACGCGAACTACGCGTATCCCCTTCGGGAGGTACGCAGTGGCCAAAGTGTACTCAAAATCTCTAGGCACGTTGTCTCGGTTTATTTCATCGCTTAGAGGTGGTAGATAGGTGCGTAATACGGTCAAGAACAATTTAGCATTCGCTACATCATCCCTGTGCTTGGTTCACTTTTCATCAGATGGACGGGATGGTTCGGCTCCACGAGTAGTGGATGGAGAAGTTGGCAGTCCTCTCGTGGATGATGATTGTACACCTGTAGACATCGACATGACTCTCTCATTCATGAGTTCAATCAAAACTTTTTCAACAACTTTCTCGGCAGTGCTCAACTCGTCCGACATACACACTCGGGGTTAACAATCTCGGGTTCGGGGAATAACTTAGACATTGTAATGAGATAGAGAGCAAGAGCACGATGATTACTGTATAAACTTGACTTAGTCTGCGAGCTCAAATTCTCAATTGGAAAAAGTGTTCTTGATGCATGGCGTGATGGGATAAATAGGTAACTCGGCAACGAGTCACTTGAAATGGGTATAGAGCCTTCATTAACTCTATTATGTCTGTCATGGCGTGGTCCCAACGGTTGGATGGCGAGCTAGTTGTCCATAAATGGCTTTCTACCCGTTTGGAGCATTGATCTAACGATTATAATGGGCCCAACGACTATATTGCTTCGCTATGTCGAAGTGCCATGTGTCGTTGTTCTGATATAACGGTGAAGCTCCAATTTTGCAAATTTTTCTTCTGCGAGGTCCCCTCTAGACCCATCTGCAACTTGTCGATCTTAGCTCTCTTTTTACTTAGCTTTCTAGCCTTCTTCCCAGTGAGTTGCGTCTCGTTGTGCCTTTTTCCATTCTGGTTCTTAGCTTCTTTTGGCATAGTTACTTCGCGTTGTTGAGATTCCTTCCTAATATTCAAGGGTAACCCTTTTTCTCAATCTGGAATAGGTACTTCAATATTCAGTGGTTCTTCTAGTGTTCTTGCAACTTCGACATCCGGGTCTCTGGTGTTAAATGGCTTTGATATGTTCTTATGTTCTTCAATCAAGTGTGTGATCCTTCTGGTCATGAATTCTTTTAACTCTTGCTTCTTCTGTTCTAAAACTTCCTCTTCTTCTTGCCTTCTAGCCTGATCTCTTTCAATCCAAGGTTTTCCTAGTAGCATGGTAAATGGGGCATTGTTCTCAATAAATTTAATAATCTCAAAATCTTCCTCTATCGAAGTTTTATTGGCATTCATAGGTATTCGAGTGAGCTTTCCACATAGGTTTATCAGCTTTCCTTTGAATAGTCCTATTCCTCCTAATGAAGGAATCATAGCAGGCCTTCCTATAGCTTCCCAAGTTCTCTTTTCCATAATATTCACCTGTGTTTCCTCATCTAGAACACAGTCAATGTCGAAGTCTCATATTCTTGCTTCAAGGCATTCTTTTTCTGTGAAGATCTCTAATAATCTGACATGATGGTGGTCATTCAGGGTTTCTCTTATCTGTAGCAATACTCTCTTTGATTATTTCTGGGATTCTGTCATAATCTTAGTTTCGGGATCTTCCTTAGGGTTTTCTTGTCTCATATTCATTTTTTCAAGCTTACAAATCATTCTAGGGCAATTCAATACTTCATGGTCCATAGCTTTACAACAAATACAACTAGGTCTTCTCCCAGAGCATTCCTTACCAAGATGCTCGGGTTTTCTGCAACTATAACAAAGGGTTAATCCTCTCTTTCATTTAAATGATCCTCAGCCTTTCCTGTACTGTGCACTAGGATCATGGTAGCTAACTCGCAAAAAATTATTTCTAGGATCTCGCATACACTTATTAGTCCAAATATCCTTTCTATGAATAGGTATAACATATTTTTCACTATTCTTATCAGATCTAATCATATCAAATCTTCTTCCATATATTAATACCCTAGTTTTCAAGCTAGGACGGAATCTATCAAACATACCTAGATTCATACTTTTGAAACAAAAACTTCCACTAATCTTACTTCTACATAGCACAAAGCTTTCAGATCTAGAACTTTTCAATATTCTTACCTTTATCAAAGCACAGAGCTTTTAGATCTTACCTCAAAAAGTCTCACTTTTACCTTTCTCATAGCATAGAGCTTTATAAATCAAGTAGAATACTGCGCACTAGGGCAACAGATCTACACACAGATCTTTAACAATTTCAGGTCGGATCTTTGCACAAAGCTCCTTCTTCCTCAGTTCCCAGCAATCACAGTTTCAGGTCTTAGCAATGGCACCATTTGTTGGCACAGGAGCAGACCCAGGGTTCAACGCTACAATAGCACACCAACAAAACCCTAACTACTGGCCCTTTCGACAACACCTGCGAAGCAGATGAAGTCTCACCTGAGGTAGAGGCAAGGGTGGTTGTAGGAATCAGGGGTCTGCAACATTAGCTGGGACACAGATCTGTGATTATAACACTTAATAGAGTACTTAGCACCGTTAGTTCATCATTATCTAACCAATATCTACTCCGTAGAGAAAACAGAACATCGCAGCATTCACCCTGATCTAATGTATGTAAGCACTCAGCACAGGAATTAGATCAAATCTAGCAGATTCAAGAACTAAGCAAGGTCACAAATGTCAGATCTAGCGTCCAAATTCATCATAAGCACAAATCATAAACAGATCTATCTATCTATATTAAAGCACTTAGCACATAACACATTAGAACATCGCACAGAGTAGAATAACACAGTATTTACGTAGTTCACCCCCACCCTTGGGCTACATCCACCAACTCTTCTTCTTTATTAGCTTCAATCAGTCATCTACATGCACAGAGCCACAGAACCATTACTCCACATAGGACGGGAGATCTGCGCAACTCGCTAGATCCTCCTTCCTTGCATTGAAGCACAAAGCCTTCACAGTCTCTTACAATGACTTGCACTTAACTCTGCAAGTCTCATATAGTATGCACGAAGCCTTACAAATATTGATCACACAGATCCAACTCTTAGAACTTAGCCAACTTGCACAACACTTGCGCACTATTCAACTACTTATTACATTGCCTAGCCTTCTATTTATACATACAAAATAGGCCTAAACATGGGTAAACCCATGGGCCAACATCCCATTCCCATTACATATTCCCAAATCCCAAAAAGGGGTCAAGATCCCATGATCTTTGCTTCATCTTGTGCTCTGTCTTCGACAGACTGTCGAAGTCCTAAAATAGTTCAAACTTGGCCAAGAATCTCCCAAAACTTGGTCAAGGGCCAACAAGGTCATAATTGTTTTACCTTTTTATCCTAATTTTAGGGTCATAATTGTTTTACCCTTTTTCCTCATTTTAGGGTCATAATTGTTTTACCCTTTTTCCTCATTTTAGGGTCATAATTGTTTTAACCTTTTTCTTTATTTTAGGGTCAACTTGTACTTTCTTGTTGCAACTACTTTACCCATAATAAGTAAACTCATAATTTCTTTGTTACAATTACTTTAGCCATAATTAACTTCTTGGTGCAACCACTTTAACTAGAAAACTTCTTGAAGACTTTCTAGAGGCTTCTAAAATAATTGACTTCTTGTTGACCTTATAGGAGATTCTAGATTATTCTTGAGGGTCCTCCAATACTTAGAAATCCATATATCCCCAACCGTAAGTAGCCATGTGATGCACCACCTATCACTGGAAACATCATGACGTGTACTATCTATCTATGATAGTCTTACTTACAAATACACTGACCTTCATGTCTTTATTCCTCAATAAATTGTGGGTTCCATGACCATACCTTCAAGGCTACATGTAGACTTCATCAAATTCACCCAACACATATGCTGACACAAACCACTCCATCAATGACAACTAACTATCCATCTATCTCAACCACATCTCTAGGGCTTCTGAACTTCTCCATGGGTTGAAATCAATCTCCAAGGGTTGACATCAATGACAATGAATTATCCAAACCAATTGTCCAACAGCCTTTGCTTCATAATTTTTGAAGAAGGTTCTATCCAGACGCAATCATTTTGGTGAGTACATTGTCTCGCTAAGTTATAAAGTTATGTTAGTATTGTATGAATAGACTTAGAGACCCTAGAGGTAGATTTAGGGGAACAGGTAGAGTAGCTTCACCGGATAAAAAGACTATCTCGAATACTAACTTGTTGGCAGGTAAGTCAATTAAAGGAGGGAAGGTGGGTATAATTCCAAAAGGCAGTGCCACCAAACAAAAACCTACAACAAGTGTAGCCTTAAATCCCGTTGTTCCATCAATAAATCCTAGAGCAGAAGCAGAGGTAGTAGGCTGCTCATACCATCAACTTGAGAAGGAAGAGTTTAACCCAATCATGGACCCACAATCTCCACGCATACCTTCATAATGCAATGCATTCAAGAACATAAACATGGTTGAAGGAGAAGGAGAGGTACACACCAACGATGGAAGTGAAGTGCATAGGACAGAAGACATAACTTTCAGATTTCCAATAGTAGATCCTGAGAAAAATTTCCAGATGATAAACATCAACCCTTTAGTTTTACCTCACTTCCATGGGCTAGTAAGTGAAGATCGTGACTCTTTCCTTTTTGAATTTGATATTCTTTGTCATAGTTATGACTATATCTTCAATGTTTAAAAGTTAAGGTTATTCCTGACCACCCTTAAAGATGCGGCTCTCCGCTGGTTTAAGGGTTTGGGTGGGGATACAATTAGAACTTGGGAACAAATGCGCAACACTTTTCTTAAGAAATATTAGGATTACTGCAAGGCTAGAGAGTTAAAGGAAGAAATTTTCAAAATGACATTGAAAGAAGAGGAGAGCCTCAAGGACTGCCTCAATAAATTCCTATATAATATACAAAGGTCTAAACAACATGAGTTAGAATTAGAAACAATCAGAATCATTTTCTTAAGATGTTTACTAGATGAATCCATAAATTTTCTCAATTTAATGGGATCTGGAGATGTTTCTAGACTAGCCTTTGAGGAAATTTGTGGCTTACACAGGAGATATTCTTCGAGCCAGGCCAAATCTGGAAAAGGACCAAGGGACACTCTCTCTAAAATTACTAAATCAACTACAAGCAGTGTTACCAAGGAAGAATTAGGAAATTTTCTTGAAAATTTTAAGACTGATCTTCCTAGCACTCTGTTGGGCCCCAACAACTCCCCCATTAGAATCTTGATAATTATAATGAGCTATAGAATCAACCTTTTCAAATAGTTCCATACCTTGGCTTGCTTTGAGACAAACTTAAGACATTCACTATAGTATGAGACATTCATTACAAGAGTATATGTCAAAATTTAGAAACGAGCATAGAAATCTCAATTTAAACAAAAACGTTAAGATTTTATCAACTGTTTACTTTCGTTTAAATTATGATTATGTGTTCATTCTTTTGCTCATTAGCAAGTTTGACTATTTTGAATAATGGGTTCAATACTTCATCAAATAATATCTTGGTTGGTTTCTCATTTTCACAAAATCATTTGGTGGGATTAATTAATTAAATTGTTTTTTCATTTTGCATCCCATTTCAAAATAAAAATAATAATAATAAATAATTATCTATTATTTGTTTGATTTTGTGAAAACCCAAAATTAATATTTTTCTCCTCTCCATCAACTTGAAGATTCTATAATTTTAGGATCATATTTGAATGGAAAATATAAACGGTGTTTGTTTAGAACTTATAGTTAGTTTAAATTCATTTTAATTTTATTGTTCTAGATTTTATTCTATTCACAATTTTTAAGTTATTAATTTAGGTTTATTTTTGTTTCACGGGTTTCTATTATCAGTAATTTGGTACGGATCTGATCATGGATTGATTTTATTATCTAAATACGTTCAAGATGATTGATCCAAAAATAATATTGGATTTCTGCAAATAAATTTATGAGCAACAACAGATAAAATTTGGAAATGGGTCAAGAACAGAAAGACAATTTTGCAGGACTGATTGCAGCCAAACCGTGAGGAATCTGAAGAAACGGTTGAAAATCCATCTCCAAAATGGACCCATTTAGCTTACACAAGGGAATTTTCCCAAACAAATTCATGATTTGAGAGATATTTGTGTCTCTTTAGAGGCAAATACCAAACGGCTTGGGTTAATTAGACAACCTCAGTCTAGATCTAACCTTCCAGTTGACGGTGTGTCATTTACGCTCGTCAACAAATGGCGCTAGAAGGAGGCCGAGGTTAATTTAATGATTAAATGTTTTAACCCTCAGCCTGTCATAATTCCAGATTTGTAAATTATTCTTTTGTGTCATCTTTAAATGCACTAGAAGGCAGGTCAGACTGACAAGTTTGCCTTGTGGGAGTCTTTATTTCGAATGTTTTTAATTCTCCATGGCTCCCCAAATCACTGTGTTGGAACATGTTTTCCACTTCTCATTACCCGATATTCCCAAAGAGACACTCTCTCACTTGTCCAAACTCACATTTGATGGTGGGGGGAATGTGTCTGCAAAAGACCATCTTGACAAGTTTTGGTGTAAATGCATCAAGCATGATATTTCTGATTTAAAGATTTTATGCAAATTGTTCGCTTTTACTTTTAGGGGTCGGATTAAACATTGGTTTGAGTCTTTTCCATAATATCACATTATCGATTGGTTTCAGTTTGTAGATGAATTTTTAGATGCTTTTGAAAACTATGATTACAATCAATTATGTGAAGAATTTCAGTCTATACTAATCAATGACAATTCATCTCTAGAAGGATTTTCAACAAGAATCCATCATGTTCTCTATAAATTCAATCTTTATGACATGTCATTTGTATTAAATCTTCTCTATGATGCTTGTGTCCCTTTCATCCAATCATATTCAATCGTGAATGATGAATTGGTTACAAATCCTATCAATCAATTGCAAGAAGAATTTTGTTCGCGGGATGAGAGGAATCCATCCAAAAATTTTGAACCAGCAAGGAAGGTAGAACCTATTGAAAAGGTTCTTACTGACAATCAAATTAGTTTTTCCTCTGAATCACTATATACTCAACCCTCAACCATCGTGGAAGAAGATTTGATGTTAGGTCAAGGTGAATGTCCATATTCTTCTAACTCTTGCTCTAATTAGTACTTAAATTCAGTTATTGAAGAACACTTAGGTGATAAAACGATCTTAAGCATTCTAACATTCCAATGAAACTGATTAGAGATGTAGACTTACAATTGAAAGAATAAACCTTAAACCTTCATCCACAAATCATACCTTATCTACAAGAAATATTATATGTTTGTCATGAAAGTTTTGAATTATCTATCATACAGGAGAAAATTTTAGATGATCATATTATGTTGAAAAATTTATCACCAAAGCATAGTGAAAGTTTTAAGGAAAGTGAAGAAGAATGTCTTGAGAATACCATTGTTAAATATCATATCTCAATAGATTCTTTTCATGTGTTCATTTCTGATTCATTTTACTCTTTATATCCTGATCTCTTCTTAGATTTTGGTGAACATAATACTTTACCCACGGTATCTTACTATTTTCCGTCACAATCAGATCTTTTCGATATGCCAAGATTTAGTGAAATTAATTTCAAAAATAACATTTATGAAGTTGGATTTTATGCTCTTTCACTTTCATCACTCGCATGGAAAAAAGACATGTTGCAAAATGATTTTACACGATTTATTTTTGAAAAAGACAATGCACTCATTCTTATGGAGATCGAATATTTTACATTGCATATTTGTTCTTTGATTAGTTCAATTTTTAATGTTTATGCCTCAAATTTTGAAACGATCAATCTCATCAAAGGAAGTGTTCAAACCAATAATCTAACTGATGTCATGAATCCTCTTATGATGTGTTCCCCATTGATATATCCATTTCATCGAACTGATAGTTTGTATCCTAATTTTTATGACAGGATCTTAGAATAGCTTGAAGATTCGTATCGAAAAAATCTTCATAATAAAGATAAATTTGTGCTTGCTTTGTTTCTACCTAAATATATAGGAAGTAAGCATGACATGATTTTTTTAGATCCTCCATGTGAAGAAATGGATGAACACTTGGTGTATTGTCAAGAGGATGGGGAATTTCGGTCTTGGTTGATGGTTATGTCAGGTCCCCATAATATTGACAAGTTTTCCAAACTTATTTACACTCTTCCATGCCATTATGACCCATATCATGACAAGATTGCATAATGGTTGGAGGATTCATACATAAAGAATTTTCAAAGGAATGGTAAGGTCATGCTTGTTTTGTTTTTAAATGAATATATAGGAGGTACGCATGACATATTTCTTTTGTATCTGCAAATACTACATTCTTTTATTCTAATTTTCAACTTTCTATGCCTTGCAGGATTGAAGATGCTCTTATGGCTGCACTGAAAATACAATTTTACTTAGCATTTTGGTATATTTAGTAGTTTAGAGTAGGTTTAGGAGTAGGTTTCCTTTAGTTTTATTTCTCACTGTTTCTCTTTGTAATAATGAAGTTATGAACACAAGTGGGTACACCAAAAGAACCATAATATGAATGTTGTCAAGGAAGTCCAGTTTAAATCTTTTTCTCTTTGATTTTCGTTGAATATATCTTTTCAAAAACGCAGTATCATCATGAAAATTTTAAATAGAAAGTAAAGAGATAACTAAATTTGAACTGTCAATTCAACCCTGACCCAAGGTGCCACAAGTAGGACTGCACTCATCTTAATAAGGATTTTTCTATTTTCTTTTAGTCTCTTTTATTTTTAATAATAATGCTTGGTCAAAGTAACATCTCATGCATCACTATCTTAAGAAAAGAACTTGTTCACACATGATATTTTATATGATTTAGTTATTCCTTTGTTTTACAGTGAGATGCTAGTGGATCCAAAAGCTCATGCTTATCTTTGGCCAAAATCATTTCCTGAAAAGTTTTTTTTTGTTGTTTTGATTTTGTGTACTTCTGATTTTGGATCTCATTAATAAAATTTGATTTGGTTTGTTGTGTGTTTTTTGTTTTCTTTGATTGTTTTGAATGAATTTTCATCTTGTCTGTCGTTTTGAATCAATATATTTCTAATCAAAGAGCGATTATCGAAGGAAGCATTCATTTTAACACTTGTGTTTTTCAAGAAATTTGAAATAAATCAAGAAGGTCTTGATATTAAGATATAGCTCAGACAATTGATTTTTAAGTCAATTGTCACTTTCGTTCTGTCCTCAAATTTTCTTTGCCAGAGTATTACACTAGAGATGTGGTTTAAATATTTGAGAATTACGATGATCTTTAAACTTTTTACGCCGTCCATATTCTTAAGAAATCACTTTTAAGTGCTTCCCCATTCTCTAGATGATTTCTTAAATGAAATCTAAAATCTCTAAACCGTGATAAAACTTCCATTTTTGAAAGAAAAAAAAAATGACCAATTGTTCACCTGTATTGCAATTAACCTCCAATATCACCCCGCTCTCTTTGTCATCAATAAATCTATAATTGTATTATTATTTAAAAGTGGCATAAGAGGATTGGAAGTGTTATCACCCCATAATTTATGGGAATCATCTTATGACTTGGATATTAGCTGCACATGGTGATTTGGTTCACAAATGATATGGCATTCTTCAAATAATTTGTGAAAAGAGAGTAAAAAGGAAAAGAGAAAGGAGGTCAGAGAAGAATTGAAGCAAAGGCCCATGCGATAATGACAACTTGGTCATACCTTCTAAGCATGACCAGGTTCTTTTAAATTTTCAAGGCTGAAAGGGTAGTGAATACATCTGATCATACTGTCTAATCGTGATCAGATAGCCCCTAGGTTAAGGGTAGTGAATACATCTGATCATACCATCTAATCTTGATCAGATAGCCCCCAGGTTAGAACTAGTGAATGCATCTGATCAGACCATCTAATCCTGATCAGGTAGCCCTTAGAAAGATAAAACCTTAACCCAACTGTTTAATCTGGGTTAACTGCCTTCTGACCATAGGATAGGACCTAGGTAAGTACCCTTGCCTCTTTGCCTAAGAGAAGCCAGATTGATAAAGACATGACCCTCTCAACTCCAATGCCTAAATACAATTGAATGAATGCCCCTTAGTAGTGTGGGTGAGGAAAAATTGAAAAACCCTTGAGAATACCCTTATCCTAAGTTTTCCACCAATATGATTTTTCCGCCCCTACCTATGTCTCGATCACTTTCCAAGGGTTCAGATCACAGCGCCGCAATCAACGGCCCACAGTTGGCCCCGGACCCCCCCATCCGTTCTGCTTTTAACGGAAGGGGGGGGGTCCGACGCCGTCGATACCTTCCGCACAGATCTGGACGGTTCATGAAAAGGCGCGCTAATCAACGGTTCTCATTGAATTCCGGACCCCCCCCCCGCCGTTCTGCCTTTAATGGAGGGGGGGGGTCCGGAATTGATTATAAGCTTCGAGCAAAT
>JASDQU010100126.1:517991-535537 GCA_032191745.1 Picea mariana
TTGTCACAATTTCATAATTATGAAATAAGAATAATTTCATAGTTGAGAAAAAACTCATAATTGAAAAAAAAAATAATAGTGAGTTGGAAAAAGCTCATAATTGAGCATGGAACTTGAGAAAAAAGTGCATAATAGAGAAAAATCTCATAATAGGTTGGCAAAAGCTCATAATTGAGCACGAAACTTGTGCATGATTTTTTGCTTAGTTCACATGCCATCAAGCCTATCTATGACTTGTAATTTCTTCGTTCACATGACATCAACCCTATCCATGAGTTTTATCGACCTAATTCACATGCCATGAAGACTATATCCAAGCTCTTCTAAATTCTTATAAGAAGAGGACAAATCAAGGAGATAGGATATAGAGAGAGCTTGAGAGTCATTATTCTAATGAAATAGGCAGGAAGAATTGAGAAAAAAACTTATGCTGCAGAGTTTTGGAGGAACTCTTATATAATTCATTCTTCATATTATAGATTTTAACCTTGTACAATATTTACTGCAAACATATTTTTAGTAAAAGAACAGAAAATATACAATGGCAAATACACACATTCCCGGAGATTCTTCCCCTGGAAACCCAAACTAAGAAAATGAGCATATTCTATATTCATTCATTGTGATACATTGTTTACAATACAATATACATATAGGAGCCATCAACATCCAAAACCCAACAATGGACACGAAAATCAAGGCGAGATGAAAAACAAGGAAAAATGTGACACGTTTCACGAGGAAAATGTTAAGTCTTACCAAAATTGTGGAACATCGTCAAAAGGCATGATATAACTGTTGTGTATTACTTGGACCCTCCAACATATAACCTAATATACACTTATGCCTTTAGATCATTCCCTTACCTATCTATACCATTCAATTCCTTCTTATAAAATATATTCAAATCTCTTGGAATCTTTTATCTTTTAAAACCCTAATTTGTAGGTACACTCTAGTATTTGCAATCAAAATCCTTCCATATCTCTTATTCCCTTGGGTTGGTTACACTTGTAATATCTAGCACCTCTATAGGGATCTCTTGTGTCTAGCTTAGATCCAACCTCATGTGTTATTGAATCATCCTAGGGAATATTCATTGGCTTATTTCCACTCATACCTCAAACGTTTCAACCCTACAACCTCAAGAGAGTTTCCATCACAACAAGGGTAAGGGAGGTATCATCCTCCCTAGGGCACTTGGGAATCTCTACTCCACATTATCATTGATTTATATTTTATCATAGTATATTTAGTATTGATTGATTGTATATATATATATATATATATATATATATATATATATATTGGAGATTGAGTTAAGTCGTTTCCTGCAAGAAATTGTACTTACAAGTGTTGGATCTTTAGAGATGTGGAGCACTACTACAATATGAGGTTGCAGCGTAGTTGATTTGTATCACTATAGTCTCAAAGTTCCCTCTAGTTGATTTTTTTTGTTGGCACACATTGGATTTTTGTGTCTTGTTTTTTGCATCGAGATTGCATCATTTTTGTATCGTAGTCATGAAGCTTAAAATTATTAAAAAATATGTTATCTTTTTTTCTATCATTATGTAGTTTGTGTGTCTTCTTGGTGTCAATAGTGCATATCGTACAACATTTTTTCATTGTTTAGTATTGAAAAAATGTCTTATTCATAAACATATAGAGTTATATTAGCATTGTCATGAAATTTTCCATAAAAAAAATTATATTTAATGAAACTTTTGTCGTATTTCCACACAATTCCAATGTGATTCTTCCAAGGAGTTCCAACTAATCATCGATAAGAGTACTATCTATAGAACCTAAAATGAAAAATCATAGGGTAAATATGAAGGAAACTATAGAAGTTTAATTGAAGAATCATAAGATCACTATGGGGGGGTGTGAGAAGAGAAAACAAATAAACTGAGGGGAATATTCCAACGAAATAATAATACCATATCTTGTATGATTTGATGTAGTCAAAGCACATCAAACTCAATGCACCAAGTGTATTACAATAGGGGATAACACATGCATTTATATGAAAATATGTTGTGCTACTACTCCATGAAACAAAATTCTAGTTGAGAAAATAGGTTAACATACATCCTCCCTGATCTGTTCTCTTCATAGCTCAGGATAATACACTACAATGAATAAGAAAAACAACCACCATTCAAGCTACTACTAAGTAACTAGTGTTGTGATATACCACCTAGCCTAGATTCATGCTAAAGACTTCTTCCCTATCAAATTATTTGATTTTGGTGGCATTGATAAGTCTTTGATATCCTCAAATATAAATCTTTGAGTTCCCTAAGGATTCAAGCCCACCTAGAACCCAATTATTATCCATCGGTATCCCTACTCTTCCACTTATTGGCTAGTTTAATCCGTTAGTATTGCAATATTTCACTTCCTTTCCGGTTGGATTTAACCTTTGCTTGTGTTTGACTACTTAAAAGAAAAAGAAAAAAACACCATTCAAGCTATTGCTAAGTACCTAGTGTTGTGATATACCACCTAGACTAGATTCATGTTAAATAATTATTCCCTATCATCTTATTTGATTTTTGTGGGATTGATAAAACATTCATATCCTCAAATCATAACCTTTCAGTTCCCTAAGGATTTAGGCCTGCCTAAAACACATTTTTTATCCATAAACATCTTTACTCTTCCACCGCTTGGCCAACGTAATCCATTAGTATTTCAATCTTCCATTTCCTTTCTAGTTATATTTAGCATTTCGTTGTGTCCAACCATGGGGAAGGAAAGGGATAGATTGAGTGGTATTTCAAATGAACTATTGTTCTTTCACATCCTCTCAAAGCTTCCTCTAGATATGTAATATGTTGATTTTCCCTCTCTGAGAGATGGCAATTCCTTTGGACTTTACTACCACATATTGATGTATCCCATGGATTTTTTATTCTATTATCTCTTAATAAGAAAAAGAAAGAATACACATAATTGATAACATCCTTTTCTTTCATTCTAGTCCACTTGAATGCTTTAATCTTTCACTAGATAGGTTTTCAATTAAAATTTCTATGAAAGAAAAATTTGTAAATCGATCAAGAAATGGATTCATTCTACAACTTCAAAAATAGTAAAAAAAATTACTCTGGTAGGGATAAATTTGAAGTGAAGATATAGATGAACATGATGACGCAACCTTCCCCACTCTTCGGAGAACGATCACTCCCACCAGGACCTTCTCTGACTTTGGCCCGAAGAGCGTCAATGCTCCTCTAATTCCCCGTCGGGAATTCTTCACCCACAGCACTCTCCAATGATCTCCCTTAACAATCGGGAAATCGGAATTCGTGATATCGCGAATTCTATGCTCGTGTACCTTATGTTTCACGAATCCCCGAACCCCAATATGGGTCAATCGTTGACTTTCTTCCCTTCTATTATCGGATTTTTCCCTATCGGGATATCGCGACTTGCGATGTCTACACTTTGAGTTTCCAAACTCCGAACCCTGATGTGCCGATCCCCCGATACAATGCCACCTGTACTCCACTAGCTTCCGAGGTCCCACACTTCCATGTCACCTTCGGGATTTCGCGGATCACAAATCCAACCTGCAAGTGTTCTCTGTCGTCGAGAACCCCGATTCTCCGAACCCCGATATATTTGGATTTCCTGACACGCGTCCCCACGATCAACGGTTATGATTTTCTCGGGGTATCACGGATCGCGATGTCACTACTCCCGCTCCACCAACTTGGTGTTCCACCTTGCGATATGCCGATATGCGATGGCACGTGCAGATCTGACGGTCCCTAAGAACCCAGATCAACGACACTACTTCCTCCTGAGCTCCGAACCTATGAATGTTCACGCCTTTAAACTTCTTGCAGCTTTGCAAGATCTAATGGTCCTCGGCTTCTCGTGAAATCTCTCCAGGAGATTTCAACCATCCGTTCGTTCTTCGATAATTCCTGCGAGATGAATCAAACGCTTCCTCCGGGAAGACTTGTTCAACCACTCGCCAACCTGAGGTGTTTCGCTCAAGCTTTCCCCAACAACCCTGTAATTCTTCTTCAGTGAACTGTAGGTCTATTCCTCCTAAGCTTGTCCTCGCTTCACAAGTCTTAGGAGGACTTGTTGCACGCACTCCTTGCGAAAAATCTTCGAACACGACTAAGTGTTGAAGCTTCCTCGACTCTGTGCACACACCTGCAGCAGCGGTCCAAATTCCTTTTTGCTCAGAATCGCAACTCTGAGTCTCAGTCCAGCCTGTGCATGCCTTGCACAGCTATGGTGCTAAATCTACACTTCAAATAACTTAGAACAAAAGTTCTCCCTATTTGAACCCTGCAGTCACGCACTCCTTGCGGACAAATTCCACTGCACTCCTTGTAGGAATCTCTTGGCTCAGAATAGAGAAACAATTGAAACTAATTTCCTTTACTCTCACAGATTTCAAATCAACTATGAAATCACATACACATCATTATCAAAGCAAATGCATGACAGAAAACAAACATTCATGAGCACATAACAAAATACACAAAGAATAACACAAACCATGAAATTGAATCAACATCTTCTTTCTATTAATTCAATTCTGTACATGGGTGTTCTTCCAACAATTCTCTGCTTCTGCTCTTCTCTTCTTGCTCCTGGATGAATAATACAATGTACAAAGGAGGGTGTCTATATCCGTTCTCCCTCTCGAATTCTACAACTATCAAATCTACAATTAAAATTCCTATCTAACAGCATTAAATCTATTAAATGCCTTCCTATCTACTAAGGACGAGAGCTTATCCGCTCAAGGTCCATTACAATACAAGTGCGCTTCTTCATAAATGACTTCATTAAAGAGTGGCACAATAATTTCCAAAGTGTTTTCCAAAAATGTGTGCTGGCTCATCCAGCTATCTCCCGCTCGATGTGCTGGCTCGCTTGATGTGGGCGATGCTCCTGCATCATACTCCCTGGCTTGAAAATTTCATGGGCTCCTTTCCATGAGCTCATGCACAGTCTTTCCATGCTTCTGAATCATCGCTTCAGTCTCCCAGCTGGCATCCTCGACTGGGTGATTCTTCCATTTCACCAGGTATTCAAAATACTGCTTGCGCCTGGTCTTCTTTCCCACTCGTTTGTCCAGTATGCATTCCATCTGCGGCTTCTCTACTATTGGCATCTGCTTCTGCCACTGGATCATTGGTTCTTCAGCTCCAGTCTCTGCTTCATCAGCCTTGTATGGGTATAAATCTGAAATATTAAATATCGGAGATATCCCGATGCCATCCGGCAACTCAATCTCATAAGCATTTTCTCCGAACTTCTTCAGGACTCTGCACGGCCCAATTTTCTTCATCTTAAGTTTGTTGTATGTTCCCCTTGGGAACCTTTCTTTCCTCAAATGTGCCAGAACTAGATCATCAACTTCGAACTGAAGTTGTCTCCGATGTTGATCCGCTCTACGCTTGTATTCCTGATTGGAATCTTGCAGTCGCTGCTTCACCTTACTGTGAAGTTCCTGCATCGCTTCAGCGAATTCTTCTGCACTAGCGCTGCTAGTCGCAGTCTGTTCTGACTCCCTGAATTCTAAAACTCCTCTCGGTTGTGTCCCATACACAATTTGAAATGGACTTTTGCCTGTACTCTGATTCACTGAATCGTTGTATGCAAATTCTTCCTGTGGCAATATGTTGTCCCAACTGCTATGGTGCTCTGTCACCAAGCTTCTCAATAAATCTCCCGAGCTCTGGTTGACCACTTCTGTTTGCCCATCTGTCTGAGGATGGTAAGCTGAACTAAATGATAAATTAGTTCCTAGCTTCTTCCATAGCGTCCTCCAAAAATGACCTATGAACTTGGTATCCCTGTCTGAGACTATGCTTCTCGGCAATCCATGTAGTCTAACAATCTCTTTGAAAAACAAGTTTGCGATGTGTGTCGCATCGCTGGTCTTCTGACACGGTATAAAATGTGCCATTTTCAAAAATATGTCTACCACTACAAAGATGGAATCAACTCCTCTTTGCATCCTCGGTAAACCCAATACAAAATCCATGCTAATCGCTTCCCATGGACTCTCGGGTATGGGCAATGGCTGATAAAAACCGGCGTTCTGCTTTCTCCCTTTTGAATGCTGACAAATTTTGCACATGTCAACAAACCTTTTAACATCTGTTCGCATGCCTGGCCAAAAATACGATTCGCTCAGCTTCGCGAATGTTTTGTCGTGACCAAAGTGCCCTGCTAAACCTCCACTGTGCTTCTCTTTTAACAGGTTCTCCCTCATGGAGCAATTCGAAATGCACAGTTGATTGCCTCTGAACAACAATCCCTCCTAGATCATGTAGTTTATCCATGGGCTCCGATCCCTGAGAACTGGATTCTCAGTTGCTTCATATGCTTCCCCAAAATCTGCATCTCTTGCATACATATCTTTCAGATTCTCAAAACCCAATGTCTTGACTCTGAATTCCTGCAGCAATAAACATTTCCTGCTCAAAGCATCAGCCACTTTGTTAGCAGTTCTTGAAATGTGTTTGATCACAAACGTGAAATTCTACATGTACTCTACCCATTTTGCATGTTTCTGGTTCAGCTTATCCTGTTGACTCACAAACTGCAATGCGTGATTATCACTATACAAAACAAATTCCTTGGGTATCAAGTAATGCCTCCACTTCTTTAATGCCTGTATGATAGCATAAAACTCTTTATCGTACATGGAGTATTTCAGCTTCGCTTCATCCAGCTTCTCGCTGAAATATGCAACTGGTCTGTCCTCTTGACTCAAGACCGCTCCTATAGCATATCCGCTTGCATCACATTTCACCTGAAATGTCTTCTAAAAGTCTGGCAACGCTAGCACTAGTTGCTCTGTGATCTTTCGCTTCAATAGATTGAAGCTCTTCTCAGCCTCTGCTGTCCAGTGAAAATTTTTATGTCGCTTCTTCACTGTATCCATCATCGCTGCGCTAATTCCACTGAAATTCCTGATGAATTTTTTGTAGAAACTAGCCAAACCATGGAAACTTCTCACCTCGAAAACATTTCTCGGTGATGGCCAATTCTTGATCACTTTCACTTTCTCTGGATCCATCTTCAATTCATTAATCGAAATCACAAAACCCAAATAAATGAGCTCTGTCTGCATGAACGAAGACTTCTTCATATTTATCAACAGCTTCTCCTGCTGTAGCTTCCTCATCACAATGTCCAAATATTTCAAATGTTCAGCCTTGGTCTTACTGAAAATTAGTATATCGTCCAGATATACGACAACAAATTTGCCGATGAATTCCCTCAGGACTTCATTCATCAGTCTCATGAATTTGCTCGGCACGTTTGTCAAACCAAATGGCATGACCAACCATTCGTACAAACCTTCGTTTGTCTTGAATGTTGTTTTCCATTCATCACCTTCCCTCATGCGAATCTGATGATATCCGCTCTTCAGATCAATCTTTGAAAAGTAATTTGCCCCACTCAAGAAATCCATCAGATCATCCATTCTCGGTAGTGGAAATCTGTACCTGATGGTTATTTTGTTAATCGCTCTGGAGTCTGTACACATTCTCCAGCCTCCATCCTTCTTCAGACTAAGTACTGTCGGAACAGCACACGGACTAAGACTTTCCCTGACCAGTCCTTTATCCAACAAATCTTGGACCTGATTCTTGACCTCCTCATTCTCTTGCGGCGTCAACCTGTACGCGGCTTTTTTCGGAAAACTAGCCCCTGGTATGAGGTCAATATGGTGACTCACACTTCTCATCGGTGGCAACGAATGAGGTAATTTTTCCATGATGATGTCAGCGAACTCTCCCAGCAGTTCCTGAATTTCGTCTGGCAGATCATCCACTCTTGTGCTAGTCAGGACAATTCTCGGTTTCCTGACAACAAAGAACTATGGATTTTCATTCTTCTCCATCTCTGTGAGAAGTTCCTTCCCACTCATAAGAAGTATAATATTGCTTACTTCCGGCTTCACTTCTTTATCCCTTATCAGAAGCAATCTGTGTGTCTTCCCATCCTTCTCTAAGGTGTATGTGTTCATCCTCCCGTCATGAACCACATTTCTGTCATATTGCCACGGTCTACCCAGCAATAAATGACATACATCCATGGGAATAACATCACACAAGATCTTATCATTATATCTCCCAATTTTGAATTCAACTAAACATTGTTTAGTGACACTCACCTGATGTCCCTTCTGTAGCCATGAAACTTTGTATGGACTCGGGTGATTGGTCGTCTCCAGCTCTAATTTCTTCACCATCTCGGCCGAAATGACATTGTCGGTGCTTCCACTTTCCACGATGACCTTGCATTTCCAACCCTTAGTTTTGCATGTGGTCCTGAACAGTCTGGTTCTCTGAGCTGTGTCTTCCACCTCCTTCTCAGGTGTTAAGAGAACTTTGTGCATCATCAGTGACTTCCCACTTCCGGTATCTTCATCCTCAACATCATGCCTCTGCGCTTCAGTGATGTGAGCTTCTCCAGTGTCCTTCTTCTTCTCTGGACACTCGAATGACTTGTGCCCATTCTTCCCACATGTGAAACATGTGATAACTCCTCCTCTTCCTCGACCTCGACCTCTAGTACGAGGAAGTGTGTTTGCATCAGCATAATCACTTCGTTGATCATTTTGCTGTCCTCTCGGCTCAACATATGGCTACCTCTGTGAGGTTACACCTCTTTCAATCTTACCCTGAGGTTTCCTCCACTCCTCCTTAGGCTTCTGATAGTTATCTTGGGCAACTGCCTTGCCTCTGGGCTGACTCTTGCCTCGCCTTCACTGACCTTGCTTATGGCTCACCTTTTCTTCGGCTTTCAGAGCCATCTGGTACACATCCTCAACTGTTCGGACAGTAACCATGCTCAATTCATCCTGAATGTCATATCTGAGACCATTCAGGTATCTCTCCACCTTCTCATCATCGCTCTCCCGATGACCTACTCGGATATTGATCTTGTAAAACTCTTCGGTGTATTCCTTCACCGTCATCAACTTCTGTCTCAGGTTCTGCATTCCCCTGAACAGAGTGATTTGATAATCTCTCGGGATGAATTTCGCTTTCATCTTCGTGATCATTCGATCCCAAATTTTGATCTTCTATTTCCCCTTGGAACGCCTATCCGCCTGTAGCTTGTCCCACCACAATGCTGCATGTCCCTTCAATTTGGTAACAGCATGTCTTACCTTTTTATCCTCTTCGATATCTTCGTAATCGAAGTAGGTGTCGAGAGCTCGGATCCAGTCCAACAACTCTTCAGCATCCAGGCTTCCTTCATATACTGGAATGTCCATTTTGGTCTTGGAACTCATCCTGGAAATGGCTTTAATCAACCGCTTGGTTGATGCATCCTCTGTTGTGACTTCTTCTGCATGTCCAGCTTCCTCTTCAACCTAGGAATCACTAAGATCCCCTACAGCAACTCCGCGTCTTTGCACTGTCTCCATCTCCTCGAGCCTTGCTCGGAGATCTCTCATCTGGCGCTCCATTTCTGGATTTCCTGCTGGCCTACCTCTTCTTCTCACCTCCCTATCTTCTGGGTCGGGTGACTGCCTTTCCCTTCTGGGCGACATGGTGAATTTCTGTTCCTCCCTGTTACAGAAAACAAAGAGTAAAATCCGGCTCTGATACCACTCTGACGCAACCTTCCCCACTCCTCGGAGAACGATCGCTCCCACCAGGACCTTCTCTGACTTTGGCCCGAAGAGCGTCAATGCTCCTCTAATTCCCCGTCGGGAATTCTTCACCCACAACACTCTCCAATGATCTCCCTTAACAATCGGGAAATCAGAATTCACGATATCGCGAATTCTATGCTCGCGTACCTTATGTCTCACGAATTCCCGAACCCCGATATGGGTCAATCGTTGACTTTCTTCCCTTCTATTATTGGAGTTTTCCCTATCGGGATATCGTGACTTGCGATGTCTACACTTTGAGTTTCCAAACTCTGAACCCCGATGTGTCGATCCCCCGATACAATGCCACATGTACTCCACTAGCTTCCGGGGTCCCACACTGCCACGTCACCTTTGGGATTTCGCGGATCGTGAATCCAACCTGCAAGTGTTCTCTGTCGTCGAGAACCCCGATTCCCCGAACCCCGATATATTGGGATTTCCTGACACGTGTCCCCACGATCAACGGTTATGATTTTCTCGGGGTATCGCGGATCGCGATGTCGCTACTCCTGCTCCACCAACTTGGTGTTCCACCTTGCGATATGTCGATATGCGATGGCACGTGCAGATCTGACGGTCCCTAAGAACCCAAATCAACGGCGCTACTTCCTCCTGAGCTCCGAACCTATGAATGTTCATGCCTTTAAACTTCTTGCAGCTTTGCAAGATCTAATGGTCCTCGGCTTCTCGTGAAATCTCTCCAGGAGATTTCAACCGTCCGTTCTTCCTTCGATAGTTTTTGTGATATGAATCAAACGCTTCCTCCGGGAAGACTTGTTCAACCACTCGCCAACCTGAGGTGTTTCGCTCAAGCTTTCCACAGCAACCCTGCAATTCTTCTTCAGTGAACTGTAGGTCTATTCCTCCTAAGATTTTCCTCGCTTCACAAGTCTTAGGAGGACTTGTTGCACGCACTCCTTGCGGAAAATATTCGAACACGGCTAAGTGTTGAAGCTTCCTCGACTCTGTGCACACACCTGCAGCAGCGTTCCAAATTCCTTTTCGCTCAGAATCACAACTCTGAGTCTCAGTCCAGCCTGTGCATGCCTTGCAGAGCTATGGTGCTAAATTTGCACTTCAAAGAACTTAGAACAAAAGTTCTCCCTATCTAAACCTTGCAGTCATGCACTCCTTGCAGGAATCTCTTGGCTCAAAATAGAGAAACAATTGAAACTAATTTCCTTTACTCTCACAGATTTCAACTCAACTATGAAATCACATACACAGCATTATCAAAGAAAATGCATGACAAAAAGAAAACATTCATGAGCACATAACAAAATACACAGAGAATAACACAAACCATGAAATTGAATCAACATCTTCTTTCTATTAATTCAATTCTGTGCATGGGTGTTCTTCCAACAATTCTCTGCTTCTGCTCTTCTCTTCTTGCTCCTGGATGAATAATACAATGTACAAAGGAGGGTGTCTATATCCGTTCTCCCTCTCGAATTCTACAACTATCAAATCTACAATTAAAATTCCTATATAACAACATTAAATCTATTAAATGCCTTCCTATCTACTAAGGACGAGAGCTTATCCGCTCAAGGTCCATTACAATACAAGTGCGCTTCTTCATAAATGACTTCATTAAAGAGTGGTGCAATAATTTCCAAAGTGTTTTCCAAAAATGTGTGCTGGCTTATCCAGCTATCTCCCGCTCGATGTGCTGGCTCGCTTGATGTGGGCGATGCTCCTGCATCACATGAACATGAAGATATTCCAATAGATGTACCAGAATCTCTCTTTTCAGTTAGTTTCCTCCCCTATTTGGAGCTAGAGTACATTAATTTTACAAAGTTAAATACTCATTTTCATGGCTTTAAATACCTTATAACCTTGTCTCTATCTTTTATTCACACAAGTGATCACATAATTGAGCAACTAGCAGAAAACTCCCCTCTTCTTAAAACATTTATAGTCATTGGTTGTAGAGGATTGAGCAAATTGAAAATATCAGTAGTCAGTCTCAATTATTTACAACCTTTTAGTTCATATAGAGATAAGGTCAAGGAGGTAGCTAAGTTTAAAAACTAGGAATAAGAAGAGAAAATGGTATATAATGTAGTAGTTTCATAAGAAGAGAAAACAAGGGAAAACATGTAAGGAGTAGAGTGATTTATACACTATTTTTTTTTGTTTTGTTTTTGGTTGACCAAAAGGGGAACTATGGGATCTGGAAGTCAAGCCAAGGTAGGTTTTCTTTTACTTCTTGTGTATATTGCAAAGTAGAAATCATGTTGGGGAAAATTATAAAAGTTGTGCCTTAGATGTGGGATACAATGCTCAGTTGGTTCACTCCCAGTATGTTATTCATGTTATTGAATGTGGTGATTGGAACCATTTCTATTCTTTTGGGAATGTGCCAAAGAAATAAGATCAACACTAGGGACCTGGGAAGAAACCCATCTCTATTATATAGACTAAGAAAATTCTAATGAGAAAAATGGCAATCCCACCTTCAACCTTTCTCCTTTAGGATGAACCTTGTTGATGATGTTTAAAAAAAATGATCTCATTTATTAGACAAAAATGAAACTTAGATGGATAGCATTCATTTCTAGAGGCCTAATCATGCTCTTCCCCCATGCCATATCAATCAATTTATTATCTGCAAATGACTCATAGTTTCTCTCACCTAAAGATTTTATTTTGAGAATAGAGGAAGAAGTGACAATGAATTAACTTGATCGTATCTTAAGTCATTCTCAAGTGTGGAATAAATCTAATTTTTTTGAATGGAATCTTTATGAGCACTTGTTTTCAGGTAAGTGGTTGTTTGAAATCAAAGCAACAATTTCTCATAGTAGTGAGAATTACATCAAATGCATTCAACTCGTGTATTCTTATTATGCAAAATAAAGCATTTATTTCTCATGATTGGATGAATCACTTTATATTTTACCAATTGCTTCCAAAGTGATGTTTTTTTTATTCTTTGGATTCATTTATGTGACATTTGAATGTTGTTCATTGGAGTCCTAAGAAAAAATCCAATCTTTGAGCCCCATTATAATCTTTGCAGATGAATGGATTGCTCGATTTGTGAGACTTGGCATGGGTAAACACATGTTTGATTGTGGGCATATAGAGATGGCGAAGGATTATCTACATGACTTGTTGTTTATGACTTTGAATGGATCCAAGTTTCATAGAAAATTAGATTTCAATGCTAAGGTTGAGGGTATTAAATCTAAATTGGAAGAAAAGGGTATCAGTTTGGCTTGTTCTGCCTTGTTCTGGCTAGTGGGCATTATTAAACACCGTGATAGAAAATTGTTTGAAACAATCCACAAAGTGTTTTGTAAAGATATAGATATTTTTAATTCAAGAACTACTCAAATAGAAAACAATCAATATTTTGAACATGAGATACTTAATATTTTAATTAATTTGTTTTTTAAGGGTGTGGGAGATGGGGAGATGATTACTTCAACTTTATTTAAAATTTTATTTCTTATTTTTTGATAGAAAAAATCATAACTATATTCCTTAAGAGTAAAATTGCATTAGTTGGATTCTAAACAACATTCATGTTCAAGCCTATAGTAGGCCAATATATGACAAAATGTGTCTTGGTAGTGTTATAATCACCAAAAACAATAAAAAAATACTAAGACTCTTAGTCATTTTATATGCCAAAAACTTCCTCACCACAAGGCTCTACAATTCCACTCTTACAAAATCGAAACAAACTAAGGCCATTCCAATATTCTACAAAAATAATAGCATAATGTATTCCTCTATATAATAGTCCTCATATATAATATTCTTTAAAAGATAACAATAAAAACAGTCTCAGATGAGAAATGTAGAAAGCACAACAATGTGCACTTATTTAAAAAAAAAAACATGATGAAGTTATGATCAAAGTTCCTCCTTATATTCTAGTATAACCCACTCCCCCAAAGCTAGAAGGAGACTTTTCTTCGACAAATTGTCTGCAACTTGATTCATATCTCTATATATATGATTATATATGATTGAAGGAAATTGAAGTAAAAGTATCCTTCAAATCCCAAATCTTGTTAAAGAGTGGTTGAACATTAAATTTTATTAACAGAAGTTCCTTTTTAAACCACTTTATCACAAGGAGTGAATCTCCAAATATTTGAATGTTTTATTGACAACTTTATATGCAAAATGTGAGGATCAACTTCGGTTCTTTGAGTTTTTTTTCTTATCAATTGGGTTGATACTATATCATCGACCTCATGACCATTGTTCATCCATACAATGCTAAGAAATTCACATCATTTTGTAATGCATTAGAATAAATAATGATTGATGTTCGATGAACCCTCTCACTAGTTGAAAAATGACTTATTTCATCATTTGGAATGACCTTTTCACAAAACTTTCTACAAGCACAAGTAGTGCTTTTAGTTGTCGGGTTGATAAAATACAATATGTTGTCATCATAGACAAGATTATTTGAATATAGTTAATATATGACATTGTCAAGAGGGTTTAAGCATCAAAACTATATGTCAGTAATTAAACATGGATGTAAATCTCCACTATGGTTGCAAGAATCAAGATTATAAGATTGGACAATAAGAATAAGAAGTGGGGAGTCAAGGATCACAACACTAGGTACTTAGTAGTAGCTTGAATGATGGTTGGTTTTCTTCTTCCATGTAATGTATTACCCTAAAATTTGAAGAGAATAGATTGACATGCTCACCTTCTCTATGCCAACAACTTAAACTCTTCAACAACTACAAAAAATTTTGAAACATTCTTAAAATAATGATTGGTGGGTAAATGATGTTGATAAGTAGGAAATAAGGAAAGGTTATTTTCAACAAGTTATTGGAGAGAAATTGAATGAATTTACATTTTATGAAGTTATTATCATATTTGCACACAATTATGATGCCATTATTTTAGGGAGTTCCAACTATTCATTGACAAGAGTGTTGTCTGTAGAACCTTATGTGTAGAATTATACGATAAGTCTAAAGGGAATGATACAACTTGATGTGAAGAATTGTAAGGTAACTACAAAGTGGGGGGAAATGAGAGAAAATAGATACACCAAGGATGGGAAGATTTAGAGGCAAACGTTAAGGAAGATTCAAACCAAATTTCTAACCTACCTCTCCATTCATTGAATTATAAAATCTTGTAAATTCTTGGCAAATATTTTATTGAATTAAAAAACTTTGTCAAGTCTCAATGAATGTTCACTAAATATATTTCCACAATATCATAAGATACCATAATAAATGTTTAAATTTCATTGGCACAATATCATGAGCCTCGACTTAGCATATGCCACATATATAAATGTAGAACATATTGTGAAACAATGGGGAATGTGATACTAATACAAGTATTTCATTCAATGTAACCTTGTGATTACAAAGTTGCTTCAATGAACACTCAGAGCCATCTCCTCATATACTTGGATGATTTGTTAAATGTGGTGAAAAAATAGTAGATGAAAAATTAAATGTCAACCATAATTTAAGAAAAGAAAAAAAAAAATCTTCATTTTTTTTATGAAATGCACATCCCAAGAAGACCATCAAGCACTTCTCCTCATTCTGAGGATCGTATCGAAGGTAAACCAGTCGGTTGTAATTTTGGAAACATAACCTAGTGTGGACATCAAGTGAGGCCCACAATATTCATGGAGGCAGCTAGCCCTAGGACTTGACGTTGCAACCTCTTTCTTGTATTTTACAACACTCAACTAGTCAAGCTAACCCACCGAGCTAAATAACCATAATTAATATATTAAATACATTTCTTTAATACGAGGTCATAACATTGTTGATTTCATGGTTAATATTGGTAATAACCTTATGTATTTTGAAGGGGACTATAGTAGCAATTTTAGTATCCTGAAAACTAAGAGATTAACTTGACAAGTATCACTATTTTATTTTTTAACAATAACGGGTAATGTATATTATATGGAAATGTGGTTGTAGTAGAGCTAAAACTAGCCAGGAGTTACAACTTTATTGAGTTCAGTATTGTTAAAAAAAAAATAGGGAATGTGCTTCCTTAGAGAACTAAAGTCTTTCAAAAAATTTACATAAAGAGAGTCTCCTTGAATAAATTGTATTCTACCCTATGATCAGAGAAAAATAACAAGTATGCATTTCTTAAACCTAGTTAATGAAGCTTTAATTTTGTGTCCACAAGAGCTTGAGAGTCATCCTAGTTGATGGCAGCATGTGGTTGTTTCAGGGGTTTCTCTACTTCACATGAAGCATGAGATCCTTCTAAAGGGATAGATTCATTCTAACCTTGGACTATTGCTCAGGGGCCTTGCTTTTAAGTTTTCTCTTCCCAAAAGATGAATTTGTCATGTATGTCAGTTGACTTTCCTAAGCACTATTTCCAGTTCCTTGTCACATCATTCCTCTCGCTCCTACATGGATTGCTTAAACTAAGTGTGAGATTCTATGATAGTTGTGATTTCCCATTGTTGAAGCTCCATCTTGGTTTTAAGGGCCTCCGATTTGCAATTGTTGCAATCACATGTAGGTTGGATTATGCACCACATGTTGGACCAACTAAAGAGATGAAATCTATTGAATGGATGTCATGAATGCCAAAGAGGGGAAGGCTAATTGATTATCAAACTAATGACTTCGATATGCAAATATTCATCCAAATAATACTCCATAAGATTGTTGTCCTCAATACTTTGTGTGTTATACATAGTTGATTCCTACAATGATGAGAGGATTTGTTGGTTCTGATCTAGAAGGACAGTCGAATTAACTTGAGGGGGTGATTTCCCTATGATGACACTTGATGGAATTCAAATCCCACATGCGAGGAAGAGTTGTGAAGGGAGTGCCTTGAATTCCTTCATGCAAATGAGTGATTTTAGCTACCATATTGTTGATTAAGGTCGGTTGTCATTGATGCCAACCCTTGAAGAAAGCCTCGTAGCACAAAGGTTGGGTAATGGACCCAAAATTGTTTGACGTAAAGATGACTCGGTATTGTCTTGTCATGGTTGATAATAAGTAGAAATGGATGAACTCCAAATTGGTCCCCTTACGGTGAAATCCCTCACTAGAAGACACTATGCGGATTGAGTTATCCTAGAAGTATGGTTAGAGAACCCATGCTTATTTGTGGAATAATGAGATGAACGTTGGTGAATTTTTCATTGAAAATATCCTAGATGGATAGTGTTGGTCATGTCATTTTTGGTGGTATGTGAAACATCACATAACTCCTCACGGTTACAAAGCTATGGCCATGAGAAGTTAGAGAACCCAGGTTTGGGTAATGGACCCAAGTTTGTTTGATAGATAACGATATGAGTTTTGATATATTTTCAAGTAATACTATTCTATACGGATATTACATGTCATTCCATTTCTGGTGGTATGTGGAATGTCACATAACTCCTCATGGTTTGAGAGTTATGGTCTTATGAAGTTGGAGGACCCTCATATGTCATCTAGAAGCCCCAAAAGGTCAAAGTAGTCCAAGTGGCTTAAGATATTTTAAAAGGTAAATAATAAAGTGAAGTGATGAGTGTACTATAATTCAAAGTGAATACAAAATAAATTAATTCAATAATAAATTTAATGGAGAAATTAGAAGTGGGTTAACCCCAAAATAAGGAAAGTGGGCAAAGTGACCTAGAAGATGTTTTTAAGGAAGCTACTTGGAGAGTATAAATAAGAGGCAAGGTTCTCTCATTTAAAACACACTTGAGAATATTGAATACCTATAGGTGTCTGAGGTAAACAAAGGATATCTAAGACGAATTTCTGAGGAAAGTGAAGAAAAGTGTTGGCAAATTCAGTGGATAGAATGCAGTGATGATTGTTGTCATTAATGGCAACAGTAGAGACAGTAGGATAAGAAGGATAAAAGCTCAGGAGGA
>JASDQU010100127.1:21397-46810 GCA_032191745.1 Picea mariana
GGGCAGCAATCTGTGAAAGGGGTCTTCCTTGACTTGGCCTTTACCCTTTACCCTTTCTTTTATCCAGATTGCCTTAGGGACGTCTCCCTTGGACTTGCCCTCCTGAATAGAAAGAGCTCCCCATCGAGGTGACAGTGGGTGGGGAAGCTCCTGTTACGTCGGTTTCAAGCCCTTGCCCCTTTCCTACAAACCGTGCGATAACACTGCCCTCACAAGCTCACTGTCAACTATGGCCTCCCCCACAGCTCCAAGCTCATCTCTCACCCGTGTCAACCTGGTAAGATATGTGACCACATTTTCAGCCTTGGTCATTTTAATGCTCTTCAGTTTTTCCTCAAAACCATCTTCCGGTTTTCATTTGTACTCTGGTACGACTTCGTCAAAGAGTTCCACATCTCATAGGCATTTGTTTTCCTCGTCAGGTGAGGAATCAAATGGTCCTTGATGGCATCAAGAATAATCCTCTTAGCCTTGATACTCTTCTTAGTGTATGCTGCAAGAAGAGTAGCATCAGCAGGTACAACCACAGGATGTGTTGTGGTATTTTCAACAATATCCCACAACTCATTTTCTTGCAACAGCAAGATCATCCTCTCTTTCCAAGCACCAAAGTTTGTTGCCCCATCAAGTCTGTCCTCAACCCTCAAACCTGTAGCCATTGACCCCTTTCTGCTGAAAATGAAAAATTCAAAGTTCTTTAACTCAACTCTGATACCATGTAAAATTTCAGACCCCACCCAGTTTCAAGTCTCGCTGATTTTTCAGCCAATGTTTAATGCCCAAACCCAGTTTTATGATAGCCAATTAAACTCAGCATAAAATAAATTTTCAGAACTGAAACATGAGGATTCTGAACATCGTTTAACGCAGAAATAAAAATATATCAGCAACACATAACTCAGAAAAATAACACAGTGATTTTTGGTCTAACAACGACCCTGGAAAAACCCACAAGGGGAAAACCAGTGAGAGAGGGAGTTTTTATTATTTCAGAGTTTCAGAGAAAATCTTTTACAGCATATTCATCTTCAGGAATTTAATGACAAACTTATCTCGAAAACCGTGCCAAGTCTTCACACAGAAACTGAGCCAAACTCCTCGAAATTTGTGCCAGAATTTCCTGCACATGTACAGGTCTGCTCCACGTTTTCTGTGCCTCGTTGTACGGCTGCCTCGAAATCTGTGCCAACTGTTACAACTCAAATATGAGCATTAAATGTTGTACGACCGCCTTGGAAAGCATGCCAAAATCACCCAAAAAATACCACGTAAACTTTCCTCGATTTCTATGCAAGAAAGCCAGTCGTACGGACTGTATAGAATCCATACAGTACAGACTGTATAGAATCCATACAGTACAGACTGTTCACCCAGCGATACGTTCCCTCGATTTCCTTGCTTCTTTTCTACTGTACGAAACTCGAAAATCCATACAGTACGACCTTTGTTCTAAACTATACTCTACCTCGATTTATGTGCCATCTTTAATGTTGTACGACCTGCTCAATCCATACAGTACGACCTGCAATAAATGATGTACCTTCTGCCTCGAAATGCGTGCTAGTTTTCATCCTCGAAATGCATGCCTTAGCTCTGCAAAAATGGCCTCTTTCTCAAACTCGAATTTCTGCTCTCTTGCTCTCTCAAAAAATGTTTTATCTACCCAAGAATGGGTGTGCCCTCCTACGCTAGTCAACCTCATAAGGGAATCTCAAGAGTCATCTCATCTAACGGTTGAGATTAGACGAGATCAACGGTGGAGATAAAATCACTTTATTCACCCACTTTCCCTAAGTCTCAAAAAGTGACCTTTTAATTTGTCTCTCACAAATTAAATGACTATGGTCCACATTAGGCACTTTCTCACCCCTTAGGCGCCTAGGTGATGAGAAACACTTGCCTAGGTACTTTTTAATTATTTTTAATAAAAGAGGCTTGGTCAACACATTTGCAACTTGCTCATCTGTGCCAACATATTGGAGCTTTATGGCTCCCCTTTGCATCATATCATGAATGTAGTGATACCGTATTTCTATGTGCTTCGATTTATCATGGAACACATGGTTCTCTGTCATTTTTGTGCTCTACTCTAGTTATCAGATAGAATCATGGTTGCTTCCATCTGCAGGTCAAATAGACCTGTCAACAACTTCCGAAGCCATACGACTTCACAACTGGTGGAACATGCTGCAATCTATTTCGCTTCTGCCGTTCTGAGAGCAATATTAGTTTGCTTCCTACTTTGCCATGAAGTCATGGATGACCCCAGATTGAAAGAACATCCTGAACTGCTCTTTCTATGAGAAACACTTTCATCCCAATCTGAATCAATATAACCAACCAGTCTAAAGTCATCATCTCCATTATAACTGAGACCAAAGTCCGACGTACCCTTAAGGTATCTCATCACATGTTTTGCAGCAACAAGGTGAACACGTCTGGGCTCTACTAGATACTGACTCAAGATGTTCACAGAAAAACATATATCTGGCCTGGTATTCGTCAAAAAAATCAACGATCCAATGATCTGTCTGTACAACGTAGCATCAACCAATTATGACGAAGTATCAACCAGGAGCTTCAACTTTGTTTCCATGGGTGTATTCATGGATTTACCCTACAACATATCAAACCTCTTCAGTATTTCAACTGCATACTTCCCTTGGTTAAGGAAGATCTTCTCTGGGCTCTGCCAAACCTCGAGACCTAAGAAATAGTGCATTAGGCGTAGGTTTTTCATCTCAATTTTGCAACAAGCTTCTTCTTACGATCAATGATGAGCTTTTCTTCATCTGTCAATAATACATCATCCACATACAACAACAATATAAATGGCTTATCATTCATAACCTTGAAGTAAAGGTTAGAATCAACTTTACTCTTGGTAAAGCCCAAGCTTGCTAGGAAACTATCAATTCTACCATACCAAGCTCTAGGAGCTTGCTTCATCTTGCAGACATGAGTCTTGTACTTTGAAATTAAATTTTCACATCACATTGTGCCAACCTGGTACACTTGCTCAGCTGCAACTCAATCTGCACAATCATGTGCTAGCTCTATGTGCTTTCTGCAAAGCACTATCTGTCTCACTACCTGAGAGTATGTCCTCTACTCTCTCTGCAATTGTTCCTCTGGACACAAATCAGGCTTTGTATTGTTATCTGCAACATGCTTGATCTATTAGATCAATCTTGGAAGTCACTACTGACTTCCTTTCTAGTCTCAAGGAAAAGTCCATATCCCAGTCCTTCTGACTGGCTTCCTTCTCTATTACCAAAACAAGGGAATATTCATAGGAGATTTCATCTCCTCATCTGATCCTTTCTGAGATCAGGCTTACTCTGAGTCTTCAAAACTTCATACTCTCTGCAAGATATACTTGGTGTTAAATACCAAGTCTTAATATGAAAAGTTGAGTCAGGCTTCAACCGAATTCTGCTTCCTGTGAAGGTGGCTTAATTATCCATTGATCAATTTTAATGTTTGGTCATCTCTGGAGCCTTCTTCTCCTTATAGTCAATCTTCATATGAGATACTTTGTATCTCAAAAATAGCTTCTTCTTCATCTTCTTTGGTACATGAATGTATATGGTCATGTACATAGTCTGCTTCATGTCTCATCTAATTTGTTTCTTTCTGCAACCTTCACTATAGCTTCATCAGGGTTATCACCTATGACCTGCCCGGAACAAGATCAACAACAGACAAGAATAATACTCTTTATAATAATAAAACAACAGTGAGAACAATCATGACAGTAGCTCCTTTAGAGCTATTACTTGTGACCTTCTTGAAACAAAGATCAAAAGTAAGAAATACAATACGAAATGAGATCAACACTCTTCTAGTGTTGTGATCAAACGTTCCTCCATGGTAACCTGGAACCAACACAAGAGGTTTCTCCTGGAGGAGATGTTAGTTGTATCTGCTAAATGATTACAATAAGCATTTATCTCAATGTGCTCACATGCTACCGAGTATAATACTTTTCAAAGACTGCTACCTCAACTATGGTGTTTACTTGTAATGAGGTAGTTATCAACTTGTCATGTACAACTTTTAATCTTATCAACTTAATCAATCAAACCCGGAACCTGGAGTCTTGTCCTCAAGAATGAGTGTGTTGCTTTTCTTTCAAGTCTCCTTCACTCAAGATGACAAGTGCTTTCTTCAACCTATCCTCTGTACTGAGACAATATGCCATCTTGACAAAAGTCTAAGTTAGAGAATAAACTCTAATCTCAATCTAATACCTTGTCTTTAATTTGACCAAGGGTTAGTATGATGTTCATAACTTCAACATACAACCTAGAGGTCGAGATAATGTCATAAGGAATAGATGCATATAAAATTATCAAACCTAAGGTGCATTATTCCTCTGAATGTGTTGGATTTGAGATCCTTATGGATCTATGACAAAAAATCCCTTGTACTGCAAGTACCCTTTAGAATAATAATGCATTTTAAACACATGTAAGTACATACCTCTAATAGTATCTTGCTAAGGTAAGGTGCACTAGGACAATAACACAACAGTCCCAATACTTCACAAAAACTTTCACTGCAATTGGTACTATAGCTAGTGCTGACACTGCAACTGGTGCTGCCATTGACATGAAGGAACTGGCATTGCAACTGCAACTGATATTACAACTGCAACTGCAACTAGTACTGCAACTGCAACATCAACTTAGGGTTTTATGAGGAAACCCTAATTTTTCAACTTTCAAATTTTGGAATTCTGATCTAGGGACTAGATGCGATGGGCTGAGGCGAGTAGGCTGGAGCAATCTAATTTCAAAAATTTCAAGTTTTACCCCTTAAAACTTGACCTGCGCCATTCTGGACTGGTACTTCTGGTACTGGTTCTGGTTTCCTGGTTTTCTGGTACCAGCCAAAAACTATGGTTTCACTTTTCGGAGGCTTTGGCCACTGAAAAGGTGTGCTCAAGGTGCCAATGAGTTTGCTAGGCTAGGGCGCACTTCCCTAGATAATTTTTAGGCCGAAATTCTCTTCTAATAAAAAGCCCTAATTTTCTTGTATGACAATAGTGACGTTTTTGGTTACCCAGTGAAAGGTGCTCTATTCAGTCAATCTCTAATACCATGTTAACTTTAGAGTTGCTATTAAGTTCTTTTCAATTTACTAGATAATAATAGCATAAGCAGGATCACTGAAAGAAACACAATCACAAGGTACACAATATTTATCCTCGGAAACCCTCATGGGGGAGAAAACCTAGCAAAAACTTCCTTAATATAGATTGCCAATACAATGCCAAGATAATAAACCAAACACTAGAGAATGTCCAACATTGAGCAATGCGCCTCTCTCTCTTCCTCGTCTGACAACTGCAGCTTCCTTCAAACTTGCGCACTAGATGAGTGACTTGAGTGAGTGAACAAATGAGGAACACTCCTCACTTATTTATACTAGCTGGCATGCGCTAGGGAGGTGTCTCTTCATCAAACAAGGCTGACCTCTTCACTTAGTGGTTATAACCACTTTAATTAGGCCTGGGGGCTGATTTTTTCATTAGCATGATATAATTAGGGTTTGACCAATCCACAAAAGGGGATTTGGTGACTGGTCATACATAAGTCCTGACATGATCAATTCACAAAAGGGGATTGATCTATAAGCAAATGACTCAATAATAAATAGAATCAATGATGTGACTCATCAATCCCATATAACTCGAGAACCTCTGAGGTCGTTTGCTCTCCCTAAAGTACCATTGGGAGCTGCATGCCTCTTTGCATCCTGCAATGTATCATGAAGCCATGCTGGCCTCTTCCTTCTCACTGCAACATCTCTAGGTAGATCCACTGGCTCTGTTGGCTCTACTGACTCCTCCTGATAGTCTGAAAGATGAACAACTAGACTAGAGGGATCTGTACTCTCATCCTTCGGAGCCTCCTGCTCCTCACTATCAATCTCCATATGAGACTCTCTAGACCTCCTGAAGGCTACCTCTTCATCAAAGGTAATATCACGACTAACCTCAATCTGACGTTGTCCTGGAATGTAGATCCTGTAGGCCTTCGAAGTCTCGCTATATCCCACAAAAGTACCCTTCTTTCTAGAAGGTTCTAACTTCGTCCTCTTCTCCTTGGGTACATGGATGTATACAGGACAACCAAAGATCCTCAAGTGGCTGACCTCTGGCTTCACTCCTGTGAATGCGTCCTCAGGAGTCTTATCTCCCAATATCCGATGAGGACTCTTGTTCTGAACATAAACTGTTGTGCAGGATGCCTCTGCCCATAAGAACATGGGTAGATTCTGATCATGAATCATTTCCTTGATAGCCTCCACAATGGACTTGTTCTTCCTTTCTGCAACACCATTCTGCTGAGGGTTGTAAGGCACTGTCAACTCCCTCTTGATCCCTGCTTCCTTGCAGAAATCATTGAAGTCATTGGAAGTATACTCTCCTCCATTATCTGTCCTTGAAACCTTGATCTTCTTCCCTGTCAAGTTCTTTGTCTGAGCCTTGAACTCTTGGAACCTGCTGAAGACTTCATCCTTTGTCTTCATGAAGTAGATCCATGTCTTCCAGGAGAAATCATCAATGAATGTCACATAGTACAAGAAGCAACCCAAGGATGATACTGTCATTGGTCCACATACATCTGAATGCACTAGATCCAAGATCCCTTTGGATCTACTATCACTGCTTCGATAAGGTCCCTTGGTAATTTTCGTCATCTTATAAACAGTCCCACGTAGGCACTACTTCAGCTTATTAAAGAGGTCTGTAAAATGTACACTGAAGTCCCAAGGATAACATATCAAAGACTGGTTCTTGATTAGCCTTGATCCATGTTCTTCAACCTTCGTTTATTGTTCCTTAAAACTGGTCTGAAAATTCGGCCAAAATAGCTCTGAGATTACACCTCAATCTCAGCAGAGATACACCTGGGATTTACTTCAAAACAGTCCTGAAAGATTGCGCTAAGACAKACTTGGATCTTGCTGGAATGCACCACAGATTTTGCGCCTAAAACAGATCTAGAGCTCAGCTTCAATACTCCTGTAGCTCGTACTAATGGCAGGCCTGTAACKCACACTTAAAGCACCCCAAAGACACGCCAAAAGATACCAGAATTCTGTGTCAAGACTGATCTTATCCTTCATTAGGTTGCCCCTTACTTACCTCAGACTTCACTTGGATATTCCATCAATTTCCTCAGATCAGAAGTCATGTGCAATTTCATGCTCCCCAAAAAGTTTTCTGATGGCTGTGGCTGGCTCTCCCTTGGCTGTCTTCTCCAATAGATAAGACAAACAGCCCTCACGGCCTCCCTGTCTGCTATAGGAGTAAATTAGGGCTCTTCACAGCCCAATACCCAGCGCTCTTCTCCCTAATACAGTTCCAAATCTTCCCTCTATTGCTGGCAGTGTTTAGGCTTTACTTGACCCTCCTTTCCAGGCCTTTTGGCCCAAGAATACCCTGCTGCTATTTATGCAGGTCTGCACACAACTCGGCTTCCTTGGCTGTCCTGTGCCATTTCCTTACACCTCCTACAGTCCTCCAAGGCTGTGGCTGGCCCTTTTGTGCCTTCTTATCACTAAACCTGCCCAAAACAAGAACTTCGCAGCAGATCAAACCCTCACATCCGAGGCTCCAATTCTGGCTGTCACATAAATGCCCAACGACCTTCAGATCAGAGACTGTGCAGTGGCAGATTTCAACAAAGCTCTGAAACCATGTTGAATTTTTCAATTTTCAGATCTGATAATTATTTCCTTATGATTTCAAACAGAATTTTATGTCGCTGTTATCATAAAATAATTACACACTGAAAATCTTGACCAAAATAAATTGCAGCAGAAACAATAGAATCATAGAAAGATAGCCATGCACACAGACACAATATTTATCCTGGGAAACCCAACCTTGGGAGAAACCCAAGAACTTTTCTTAAGAAGAATTCAAGCCAATAAATACATCACCATTAATATGAAGAAACCTCAGCACATAATTTCTGCCTTGCAAGAAGAAGATAGCTAACCCTCAAGAATAATGAAGTATAGACAAAATAGCGTACCCCCAAAAGATCCTCTAAGTTGCTCCCGTAATTTCGCTGCTGCTGCCACTGGACTTGCGCACTTGATGAGAGGACTTGTGATGATGTGTAAATGAAATGATCAAGCCTCATATTTATATATATTGAGTCACCTTTAATTTCCTTGTGGGGCTGACTTGTCCTTTTGTCTTCAATATTTCATTTAATGCTTTCCGGGGTTTCTTTAATAGTTTAATGGGCTTTGACTTGTCTACTTGGCATTTCTTCTTTACTAAAAAAGTTGTTCATGAGCCTTGTTGATTGTTCTTCTCCTCACATGCATGTCTAATTAATACAGGGCTCTAATGTTGAGTAGATCCACTGAGAAGCCCCTCATCACAAGAGGTCTCTTGAGCCTACATCTTCAACATTAGACTAGACTTGTAAACAAGTCAAACCTGCCCTATAAAAATAGATTACTCCATCATGGAGCAGGCACTGAGAGAGCATCTCAAGTCTTCTTCACTCCTAGTCAAATCAGCATGACTGATAGGAGAAAGACTGCCCCTAGGCCATTCACCACTATCCAAATCAGCATGGCTCCGTGAGTGAATGTATCATTCTCTCTTGGTCAAATCAGCATGACCAATCTGGGAGAATGTCTGCCCGATGCTGCTAACTGGGGAAACATCAACAGGGAATTCCATCCATAGTGGATATTTAGCCTAACCATCATCCTCTATGTTAAAATTCACCCTCCATGATTGAACATAGGCAAGGGAACTAGCAATGCTCCAGATTCCAAACTATAATGTAGAGCAATTTGCAACATCTGAATTAAACTAAAGGCAAACATACTTCGACCCCAACCCCTAGTATGAGTTCAAGGAGATCCCCTTGGCCTCCCAATTTAACATGCAACCGAGATTGAAGGCCTTCTCATCCGATATTTGATGCAGAAAGAACAAAATACTCCGCATGTCCAAGTGTATGTGCCCCTCAAAATACTACTTATTGTCTACTAGGTAAAAGTTGAAGTCATCTGGATCCAAAGGGGGCACAGTTTCATTGTTGATTGAAGGTTGAGAAGGGACCCTTGTCTCCTCAACTTGAATCTCCACTATAGGTTGCACTGACTTCTCTTTGGCTTCCAATTGACCAATCCCCCATTACAAGATCTTCACCCACAGTCACCAAGGCAGAATCTGCTGATGGAACAACAAGCCCTAGTCCATCCTCAAAAGGAGACAATGTCCCCAAGGTACAAAGGCTCAACCACTAGCATTAGACTGGTCGCAACCTTTGTGTTCGAGCTCCCAAGCTTATTCTCCATATCAACCACATTACCCATTGTAGACAGTGGCGGTCTCTCCTCCAGTGGTTTCTTCAAAGAGGCACCCTCTAAACCAGCAAACTTAGCATTCACAGAATGTACCACAGCTCGAACAAAGCCATCACCATCAACACAGTTAAGGCCAAAATACTCCAGAGGAAAGTGTTCCCTTGACTGGCTTCTTTGATAAACATTATCAACTACATGAGCTCACCCATGGTCGTTAATTAGGCTCCTTACAATCCCACCCACACGGCCAGCCATACTGTCCTTGCCTGCTTGTACAGGTGCACTAAAAAATGCTCTCAAAGCACCTGTATAATCAATAAAAAAACCTGCACCATCCATACGTTTCAGAATCTGTACCTTGCATTTTGATTGAGGGCATCCATACCTATATGGAATGTGTCCACACCTGTACAGAATGCATCTGTACTCTGTCCACCCACCTTCTGAATGCCATCAGTCCCATCGCTCATAAAACAAATGTTTGCATGATATAACACAAAGAAATTTAGTTGGATTCGAGAGATAGTTGAATCTTTTTCTTCTTTTGAAAACAAATCAGTAAGAAGTTTGAGGTCTTCTGAAGATTCTGAAATGTAAACTTTCTCATGAAATTCTAGTGGTGCTTGCAATTATTATATAAGCATTGTCTTATATTTTTCTGGAAGTAGTAAAAACACTGGAAATCATATGCATGCATTCTTATTAATCTTGTTGTGGGGTTTCACATTAATTTTCAAGAAAATAAGGTCTAAAAGAAAAGGAGAGTTAAGATTATAATGCATGTGTTGCATGGATAAATATAGCGAAAGTCAAGTCTGCAAGGATTGAGCACAAGGCTACAATAGTAGAGCATTATATGGAATGTGTGTATAGTGATGTGATTTCTAGTATATCAAGGGGGGGACTATGAGGGCTAGGTGTAGTCCTACTGTGCATTAACCATGCAGGGGGTTGATTTGATTGAGGTTTTATCTTCAACCTAAAATGTTGTCAGTAGAGTTTATAACAATACACAAATTAACCATTAATCTGATTGGAGTCTGAATTGGAATGTGTTCATTTTTCTATTTTTTCTCCTTCAAAAGCTTTGTGCCCATTTTCAAAATGAAGATAACTGTTAGCTAGTAATGACTATATTTTCATCATATTTGTGGAAAATATTTTAGGTTTCTATCATGAGACGTTTGCGACATCCGAATGTTGTTCTTTTCATGGGCGCTGTAACAAAGCATCCCAACTTATCAATAGTGACTGAGTATTTACCAAGGTACTGTGATATTGTAATTTTCTTGATTGCCATTTCATGACAGAAGACTGCATTACTTAACCTATCATTATCCTGATTAAATACCACACTGTGTCTGGATCAGGGGTAGCTTGTACCGTATTATTCATAGAGCAGGTGCAAGGGAGTTGCTGGATGAAAGACGTCGCTTACGCATGGCACTTGATGTGGTTGGTATCTAAGTTTTTTATTTATTTTGTACTGATATTGAATTTGAGATTGTTAAATAATATTTGTTTGTCCTCATGCAGTGTTTTGCCTCCAAACAGTGTTCTGTCTGCATGCAGTTATTTGTCTCCATAAAGTGTTTTGTTTGGGAATAACGTTGAATAACATTAAGTGCCTCCAAAAATTTCATTGAGTGGAATTATTGAACGATTTCATTATTTTGTGTCCAGGCCAAGGGAGTAAATTATTTGCATCGGCTTAACCCTCCCATTGTTCATCGAGATCTCAAGTCTCCTAATTTGCTGGTTGACAAGACATGGACAGTGAAGGTCAACTTATAGATTTAATTTGGTATTTTCTTTGCTAGGAAAGGTAGCTCCTGGTCTAGCAGCAATGGAAGTAATCCGGATGCAAGTCCTTTTAGGATGCTTTTCTTGATAAATACAATGGCCATTGAATATGATAGGTGATTGCAGGTTTGTGATTTTGGCTTATCACGATTCAAGGAAAACACATTCATTTCCTCTAAGTCTGCAGCTGGAACGGTAAGATAATGTAGTTATGCAGTGTCCTTAACAATATAATGTCATAGATAGATCAAACTGCATTTTCAATATTTGTTTTTTAATGTTATTTTCAGCCTGAATGGATGGCTCCTGAAATACTCCGTGATGAGCCATCAGATGAGAAATCTGATGTCTATAGTTTTGGTGTAATTCTGTGGGAGCTTGTCACTATGCAACAACCTTGGAGTGGCTTAAGTCCAGCACAGGTTCATTGGAACAACCTTCATCTCTGTTCAATATTTTCAAACAAGGATTGTTTTCAGTTCATTTTAAGCTCTGCTTGTCTACAGTGGATTTAGATTTCATCTTGCTAAGATGTTCTAGATAGTTTATTCAATTTCTAATTGAATTCATCTGACTTGGTGAAAAGTTGCTCATGATGTTTTTGGTTTCAAATTCATTTACACTTTGTTAGAACTATGCAAACTGGATTATAGGACTTTACCCTACTCTGTTGGCAAAATTGTTGGTTGCGTTAAAATCTAATATATGTGATTTCTGTTGATTTAATTCCTCATGCGATCAATACATGTGACTTCTGGTTATTTAGTTTGTTGTACAATTAGTGATATACAATTTGACTTTATTTTTAGTGGATTGGGTCAGGTTGTTGGAGCTGTTGGCTTTCAAAACAGGAGGCTTCCAATTCCAGAGGATATGAATCCTGCAATAGCTTCTATAATAGAGTCTTGTTGGGATAAGTGAGTTTGTCATTTACTATTCAACTTGTGTTCGATTGTCTTGATTATTTGAACATTGGAACATTTGCAAGTTGGTTCTCTTGTTTGATCAAAGTGTAATATATCATATTGCTGGGGTTGAATAGAACAAGTTATGTGACACTGCTTTATGACATTGTGAATTGATTACAGTGACCCAAGACAGCGGCTGTCATTTTCAGGCATTATGGGTTCTTTGAAGCCATTGGTAAAACCTCCATCCACACAACCCATACATGGCATTGATTAGTCACTCTCATAGGGATACACGTATTGAGAACATGCTTTTCCCCTGATTATACTATCTGCAGTTTGTTTTCCTTTTTGACAATTGGCAGTAGAAACGATTAAGGTAAAGCGCTCAGCTCATTACACTTTCAAATCAATTTCTTTATTTTATGAATGCAGTTTTACTGATCATAGATTTTATTCCTTTGTGTAACTGAATGTCATTCTTTTGTGGAGGATACTTATTTCTGTACTGCATGCTAGATTCCATTGTTTTCTTTCCTGACATATATCTTCTGTTTGCAGTTATTGGATTCGTTGACGATGATAGTTTATTTGAGGTGGATAGCTTCTGGAAGTGTAGTAGATTGTGTCTTGGATGCCCGTATAGCAGCAAATGTAAATGAAAAATCTATTTATTCTTTTGAGCCATCTTCTCGATTTTTACCAAGTGTATATTTGGGAGAGTATACTGCTTAAATAATGGATTCAAGAGTGTTGGCTTGTTAGTTCAGAAACAAAATGGAAACTATCATAACTTTTATTTTAATCATGATTAATATTCCTTTCAAATACAAAAGCTTATATTTGAAGCCTTTCTGGATTGTGTTTGGCTTAATTTTCTTGAAGGTATATGATAACTGTAAATTTTGGTTTCTTAAGCCGGGAGTTGAGCAAACATCTCTTTCTAGGTTGTGCAGTGACTAAAGATGTGTGGAGATTAATGTTACATGAAGGAAGAATAGAATATACCTTTCTCGAGAGTCCTGCACAACCTAGAAAGAGATCTAAACATTGTGTGCTGAAATGTGATGCATTGTAGGCCAGTTGGGGGTTGAGTTGATTAGGCCACATTCGTTGCACTCATATATGAAATGATATGAATTTTTGGTAAGAATATCTCTCTTTCTCTCTGAATTTTTCCTATGATGGTATGAACGCTAGAATGAACCTAACCCTCTCACAATAGGGATCGAAGCATGGAATTCTGTGAAGCATCATCCCCTGTAAAAGTGGAGGACTAGACTAGTGTAGAGTAGAGAATTTGATTTTAGCAAAGAGATGCTAATCTATTTTCCTTGTCAGGGGAAAAAGGACCAACATTGGAGGGGTCATGAAAAAGATTCTAGAACTCCCTCCCTCATTTTTAAAGAGGTGGTACTCTTGAGTTTCAGTTTTTCTTGATATCTTTTGATGAATGCAATGGATGAGTGCTAATCAACAAACCCCAACACAATCTTTCAATTCGTAGAAAACTCTAAAATATAAGATTTACTTATTTAAGCACAATATCGTCTGAGAAAGGACTAGGTAGTGTCAATCATTAAAAGCAAAGCAAAGAAAATAAAGATAACTGCAAGGTTTTCTGATCAGAGTTTGTCCAAAGCACAGATTTTGTCTTCCTTTTAAAATAATGTAATCCCAGAATCAAGAAAACATGGGCAAGTCATCAAAGAACTTTAAAAGACTATTGTAGTCAAGATCAAACTAGCTGAAAAAGAGCCCCTCGCTTAAGATTCCATTTGGTTGAACAAAACATAGAATTCAAAAAAGCTAAAGAAGAACTTGAATAGTTCTCTATGGTGCAAAATTAAAATAATAATATCCCAAATGTGACAAGTTTAAGATTGTTTGAAACGTGAGGGTTGAGATAGCCTCAACTAGATCTCAGTGACATATACATAAACTAAAATGAAATGTGTTCGCTCTCTACAAAATGGGATGGGGCTCCCGCGGGCCTGAAATGAGATAGCAAATGCTTGGAAGAAAAAAAAAGAGCAATTAATCAGAGCTAGGTGTTCTTGTTGTCAAAAGACTAGAAAATACTAATGGAAATGAAATAGTAAAAAGAAAAATGGAAGGGAAAGTTACAAAAGGCTAACTCGCCAATTTTTTTAAAAGGAAGGTCTCGGAGTTGAACCCCTCTCATGTCTTCAATCATGGTTTAAATAGCTTACTCATGCTTCTAAGATCTCGTGATGGTAGTTGGGAAACTATTAATGTAACGCACCCAACCTCAAGCTGGGTTATGCCACTACTAAAACAACCAAATACAAAATTTCTTATACCAATTTTCGATGCGGAAATAACACATAACATGACATTCCAGTTCATGCTATTGTCCATGCTAATTAAAAACGTAAATGCAATTACTCAAAATGTGCATATCAACAACTAAACTCATACAACAACATTCAACCACATAATAGAAATTTGAATGCATCATTCTACTCACAACAAACAACAATAACCAATATAACTCAAAGTAGAGTGCACAACGACTATATTAGCATTTAAAATAAATAATCAAAACAAAAAAGAACAATTATCTTAGTAAATATGCAACTCGTTGCAGAGGACGGATGTTCCTCCTAATTATAGATTCATTATTCTTCATTATTCTGGTTCTCAACAACAAGTCACCCCCGAGCTGGGACTATGAATCCACAAAAGACGGTGATCCCTAAGGCCGACTAATGTCTCCCTCTCAACAATCAATTTCCAGAGCTAATTCCAATCCACTCGCTCTCTTCCTCACAACCTATACAACCCAGGGATGGGACCCCCCTTTACTACTCATAGTTCCTTAGGCCTTCCTATTCCCCTTCAAGGCTCCACCACAAGTTTGGAAATGAAATCTCTCTGTTGGGACTCCAAGAATCTACAATTGCAACATAAATTCTCACAACAACAAAACATTTACTTCTCTTGACAATTTTTTAAACAAAATATTACTCACAGGTCTGCAACCTCTCTTCCCATGAAGTTGCAACTCCAAAAAACTACCACACATATCCACCATGGCTTCCTTCAAGCTTCAACACTCTAAACTCTCTTGTTGTCCAAAAATTTCCATGTAAAAACTGCTCTCCATACAAAAACGTGACTCTAATTCTATCCCCTCTACCCATACAAATTTTATCTCTCTCTTGCTTGCTTGACTTCACTTCCCAAAGATGATTGTACCCAACCCCCATGCTGTCAATAACTATATGATGTGACTTCTCACACCCACCCTCTTACATGAATTCAATGATTGGCTTCAGAAACACTCAATCAGGAAATGGAAGGTTCATAATAAGAAAAATTTAGAAAGTAATGCTTTGGGTTTAATAGACATGGGTAAACTCTTCCCTTTGGATCCCCTCCCTTTCTTGTGGAAACTAAGCCTCCAATTCTCTATGTCCATCTGCAGCTGATGATACATTTTATTTATTATATTCAATTTATATCATTTACATATTACATCGATTGGCCCTTGGCCATGCATCACATTTACAATGTACATTGCTAGTTTGGGGTTTGAAAAGGGGGATGTTACAATTAATGTTTTGATATGGTGCTATCATGATTCACAAGCATGTTTTTTAAATCTTTTTTATTTCCTTTGTCCTTTTATCATCTCCTATACCTTTATTGTATTTCATGAGACTTATATGAGACCTCTCCTTATATCCCTTATATAACCTTTGATTTTTAAATTAGGGATGTCCCCCTCCACAACTTTAGCATTCAAGCATATATTTGAGATGCACGATAATAACAAAAAGCCAAAGTTTATTCTTCTCCACTAATCATGCAATGTTATGAGACTAGGTTTGATACTTTCTTTCCAAGTGGGAGATGAAAATACGATCTACCAACCAATATGAATTGTCTTGCTCCTTGATGCGTGCTCCATAAATCAATCTTACAACACATACCCTGCATTATTTACAAGTCCTCCTGCTATTGGTAGCACATGATATGTTCTTTGTTATTAGGTTTAATGCCTCCAATAAGCCTAGCTTAAATACTCAATTTATACCACCACTCCCATTGAAGATTCTAACCACTCGAATCGCATGAAGATGAATGGAAAAATGTTCATGGCACAACATCATATTTGTGTGCAAGTCAGGAGACATACCATGCATGTATCAATTCTTGTACATTTTTCATGCAACAAGCATGGGGCAAGGACATGATGGCATTCCTGGCTTTTAAATCCCTTGTAGTAATTAACATTGATAGTAATATCAAGTTCTGTTGATTTTTCAATAGGTAAGGTTAAGCATGAAGTTCATTCCATTTTTAGCATTTAACTTAAACCATAACCTATTATGTTGTAGCAATAAAGATCACAAGAAGAAACAACATGCACAAGAACACATGAAATATCCTGGGAAACCCTTCTCAACAAGGGAAGAAAACCCAGCCAAATCCTTTGCTATATTCTTCAAGAGAAAGACCTTCACCACCAAGAAAACTTAGCACACAAGAGGGTGCTTGCAAACCCTAGAAGACTAGCGCCTAAGAGAGGTGCGCACTTTTCCCAAGGTGTACTTGCTGAAATTTCCTAACTCACACAAAAGATATGATTCCTCAATGAGGAATTTACCTTTACTTGTATTAGACTTGATTTGTCAACAGAAGTGTCTATTGACACAACAAGGCCAACCTCTCTATCTCATAATATAATTAATATTAACCAAATTAATTATCGTTTACATTAATTATCAATTACATTAAGGTGGGGCCTTCATGTACCTTTTACATTAGAATTAGGGTTACAGGCATGTTTGACTCTTGAACAATATAGCAAGTGATCTCATACACCCACTAGTGCTCAGCCACTAGGGGCACATCCATAGGGATGTCCATATCTCTGGCTCACTGCATTACACAAAATAACCACTTCTTCACTAGTGCTTAGCCACTAGGATCACGTTCACCTGTGCTCGTCCATAGACACATCCACTTAACATATCTTCTTTCCCACTGCATTACACAGGAGAGTCATCTTGAGTTTCATCATCAACTCTCTACTCAGAGGAGGCTAATACATCATCTTCATCTCTGTCTCATGACGATGCACCCAACACTTTTGGATTTCACACGTTCACCTTGTGCTCAACCACATGCACGTCCAACTCTACAGATCTCCTTTCTTACTGCATTACACAGGAGAATTTCTCAACTCTCTATAAGGAGGAGGCCATCTCTACGTTCCAGCTCTGTCTCAGATAGGAACCACACACCCCTCTCAGGGGCTCTCTCTCAGGTTTGTGTCCTGGAGAATGTCTCACATAGCTGCAATCATCAACACTCCCTCTCAGCTAGGGAGGCATTTTTCATCATGCCAAGTCTCACATGGATGTACTTTGAACTTTGTCTTGGCTGTAGTCATCAACACTCCCTCTCAACTAGGGAAGTATTCTTCACCAAGCTAATGTGGTGAAGATGTCTGCAATCTGCTCATGTGTAGGAAGGTACTGCATGTGTACTATTTTCCTCTGCATCATATCTCTGATATAATGATATTTCATCTCAACGTGTTTCTATCCATCAAGAAACACTGGGTTCTCAAAGAGCTTTACACACGACTCTTGGTTATCATCATAGGATCCATCTCATAATCAAGTAAATTTGTCAGAAGCTTGTGAAGCCATATGGATTTGCACACTGGTTGCTACTTACTTTGCTTCTGTGTTACTCAAGGCCACAGAGTTTTGTTTCCTAATGAATTAGGAAACCATGGTAAACTTCATGGTAAGACAACAACCGGATGTGCTCTTTCGGTCCATTGTACTCTCTGCTCAATCTGTATAGGCATATCCCTACAAACTCAATTTTACAATTGGAGGCATATCTCCTTGTGTGTATCTCAATACATGATATACTGTTATCCAATGAATCTGTCTCGATTGGCTCATGGATTGACTGAGCATTTTCACTACATAGCATGAATCAAGTCTCATGTTTGACCAGATGCATCAATGATCCAATCAGTTGTGGATCAAGCTTGTCTGAATCATCATCATTCATTTTCTTCAAATCCATCATGATGTTTTTATATTCTGTCATACTGAACTTCTTTAATATCCCCATTGTATATTTTCCTTGATTCAAGAAAATCTCATTGGTTCTCTATCATACTTCCAGGAAGTAGTGCATCATACTCAGTTCCTTCATCTCGAAATCAGAAGTTAAGGCTTACTTGTATTCATCAACAAGGATTTCTGAATAAGTCATCAAAATTAGGCTCTCATCACTAACACTGTAATAATATAGGTTTAAATCATCAACACTCTTGCTGAAACCCAAACTTATCAAGGATCCATCCATATGATATAGTTTTCAACTCATGGATGGTAGTATGGATGGAAGTGTATCGGGCTTACTGGATCAAGTGTCTCATCATAGACAACTCCCTCTGATTGTGAGAATCCTCTGGCTATAGATCTGGATTTGTATTTCTTGACACTTCCATCAGCTGCATGCTTGCTCTTATAGATCCACTGGGAAGTTACCACAGACTTCCCTTCAGGTCTCTTGAATAATATCTTCATACATCATTCTTTAAGTTCTTCTGTTATGGTATCTTTGCCATACCTGTTTCTCTTGTTGCTTCTTCAAGACAAGGTAGTTCAGAATCAATGAAGTGGCTCAAGATTGAAGGATAGCTTTGAAAAACTCTTTTTCTTTCTCAGGGTGTCCCTTGAGGGACTTGCTTATTTCTCTGCCTTCTAGCATAGTTTTGTTGACCCTAAGCAAGCCTTTTATGCCCTACTGTAATATCTCTGGTCATATCAACTGGAGTAGCTGAATTTGTTGGAATATTGTTTGTCTTCTTTTGAACTGCTGAAGGTATTATCTCTTTCTTCTTTTTATTTTGTTTTGACTCCCTCTGAGTCAAGTAACTCTCTCTGAAGTCTGAAGGTAGGGAGACTTATTTTATTGCTTGTTAGATTTTTTTATGTCTTCTTGACCAGCATAGTAATCAATCAAATAAGGCTTGGACTCCCATACCAGGGATAATGGTCCAAGTCTTGAGTACTCCCATACTGGGGATAATACCCTTCATTTATTAAGAATGTAATCAACTATAAATTTAGAGATCAAATGATTTACCTAGTTTTGTAGTCCTGTTTAGTTATGAGTTTGTTTCTAGAGGAACTACTTCTCCTCTCTCTTATCTTCATTCTTTTGAGGTGGATCTGGATCAATGTCAGTGGTAGAAGCATATTGTCTTCTCTTCTTCCTGGTTGGACAATTTCTTGCATAGTGTCCATATTTGTCACATTTGAAGCACTAAATTTCTGAAACATCTCTTCTCTAATTTTTTCCTGGGTTTGATGAAGACTTCTCATCTCTGAATGTTTGTCTGAAATTTCTTTTGAATCTTCCTCCTTTCTTTGTATGAAGTGCAAGAGCATGATTTTCATGGATTCTTCCACTCCTCTATTTATAAGTCTAAGTTCTTCTTGAGTACACTTCGTCGACATACGATCAAAGGTTGGTAGACTTTCTCTTCCATTGATACTTTGAAGAAAAGGCTCCCAATGTTTTGGAAGGTTGTTGAGAGTGGATAAGACAAGTTCTATGTTAGACATGATTCCTCCAATGGCTTCTAGCTGTTCTTTAATCTCTGATATCTTCATAAAGAAGATAACAATTGTATCACCTTTCCTCATCTTGGTACTTTGAAGTTGACTCTTCAAGGTAAGAGCTCTGAGGGTGTTGTCACTTTCAAACATTTATTTTAATGCTTCATACATTTCATAAGATGTCTTCAAGTTGGCAATACGAGGTAAGAAATGATCTCTTACTGAGTAGATGATTAATTTTCTTTCTTTGACATCTTTTTCCTTTATTATCTTCTTCTCTTCATCGGTAGATGTATCTGGTAAAGTTTTAGTTACCACATCCAAAAGGTCATCTTCTTCAAGGGTGACCTGAAGCCTTGATTTTTAGGAGTTGAAGTTGCTTGCTCCATCAAGCCTATCTTCTACTAAAGTTTGGTTCTTCATTTGTTCGGTTTCTTCAAAATCTCGCCAACTGGATTTAGAGAACCTAATGATTAGGTTGGATTAGTAACCTTGGATTTTGTTGGGCTTATGACTGCCAACAATCAACTTTGAGAGTGTCATTGGAATGCTTGTTGAGTTGAAAATGTTTCTTCAAGAAGTTGCAAAAATCCTAAGATCAGGTTTCTACAGAAAAACTCGGCACCCTAGAAACCCTAGGGCTAAAAACTCAAAATCCTCAGAATTTTATTTTGAAGGTCTCTGGAGATGCGTTGAGGAGGGTTGTACAACTTGGTGCAAGTTTTAGCTCCAACATCCACTTGTAAAGGGGTGAAAAGGTTAATCAAATGAGGGTCGTACAGATTTCTGTAGCAACCCTAAAGGCCGTACAAAACTGCATAAGGAGGACTATTTAGATTTTTGAATGCTTGTGTAGGGGTTCTTCAAGATCTATGCTCTGAAACCATGTTGATTTTTCAATAAGTAAGGTTAAGCATGAAATTCATTCCATTTTTAGCATTTAACTTAAACCATAACCTATTATGTTGCAGTAATCAAAATCACAAGAAGAAACATCATGCACAAGAATACAAGAAATATCCTGGGACACCCTTCTCAACAAGGGAAGAAAACCAAGCCAAATCCTTTGTTATATTCTTCAAGAGAAATACCTTCACCACCAAGAAAACCTAGCACACAATAGGGTTCTTGCAAACCCTAGAAGACTAGCGCCCAAGAGAGGTGTGCACTTTTCCCAAGAAGGTGTACTTGCTGAAATTTCCAAACTCACACAAAAGATATGATTCCTCAATGGGGAATTTACATTTACTTATATTAGACTTGACCTGTCAACAAAAGTGTCTATTGGCACAACATGGTCGACCTCTCTATCTCATAATATAGTTAATATTAACTAGATTAATTATCTTTTACATTAAGGTGGGGCCAACTTGTACCCTTTACATTACAACTAGGGTTATCGACAATTCTGACTCTTGAACAATATAGCAAGGGATTTCATACACCTACTAGTGCTCATCCACTAGGGGAACATCCATAGGGATTTCCATATCTTTGGCTCACTGCATTAGAAAAAAGAACCACTTCTTCACTAGTGCTCAGCCACTAGGATCATGTTCACTTGTGCTCGTCCACATGCATGTCCACTCAACAGATCTTCTTTCCCATTGCATTACACATGAGAGTCATCTGGAGTTTCATCATCAACTCTCTACTCAGAGGATACTAATACATCATCTTCATCTCTGTCTCATGACGATGCACCCAACACTTTGGGATTTCACATGTTCACCTTGTGCTCAGCCACAAACACATCCATCTCTGTAGATATCCTTTCTCACTGCGTTACATAGGAGAATCATCTGGATTTCTTCTCAACTCTTTGTAAGGAGGAGGCCATCTCTATGTTCCAACTCTATCTCAGATAGGAACTGTTTTCGCACAATTTTTAGTTGGAGTAAAGGATGGAAGGAAAAGAGGCAAACTGGCGAAACTGAGACAATCCTACCAATGTTACCTCGATAGGATAGCTCTTTATGTTTAGGGTGGTAGGCCCAGGGGAGACGTCCCTGGTGACCTAGGGTTTCGAGAAGGCAAAGGCTTAAAAGGATAAGTAAATTTTCCCCCCTCACAAGTCACCACCAATCAGAAAGTCTGGATAATCAGCCAATAAAGATACAGATAACGGGAAGTACAAATGATCACCAAGAGTATACCTGCCCGAGACAAAGCAACAAGAAAACTATACATGCGCAAGGTCACTTGCTTGGTTAGTACTTCATGTAATCAAAGACTTTCTGATATAAAGAAATTGACCAATAATACAAGTGAAGAAAATCAATGATATAAACTAGTAATGATCACAATATATCACTTCACAATAAAGGCTAAAGAAGCTTCACAATTATCAATGGCAATTTATCATCAATGTAACAATACTAGAAGCAACACCTTAGCCAATCTTTCAATTTCATTAAAGACACAATGAATGCTGCATGGATATGTTTATAACACAATTAGATGACGACAACAATAGGGTTAGTAAGTGTTAGTCTAAGCTAGGGTTATAAGGAGTTAAAGGTTTTCTCAAGAATATTTAGAGGTTGTGATCAAAGTACTTAAACAAGAAGGTCTAGATCAGTGCATTATTAGGGTAAATGGAGTCAGAAAAGCTACAAAAGTTGAAGGAACGAAAATGACAGTGATATGGCTAAAGACGAGAGTTTAATGATGAAGTGTTACTAAGGCAAGACCTCACCAATCAAACCCTAGGGGAAAACGGCTCACTAAGGTGTAGAAACCCTAGGCCTTAATGTGTTTTCCTCCTTCTTTAGCTCAATGACAAGATAAAAATGGCTAGGCTAAAAGAGTAAAGGGTAGAGTGTTGTTATGGCAAGGCTCTAACATCTATATTCATCAAATTAAAATGGATCTTAGCATAACTTGGTAGGGACATGAAACAAGGACACCAACATGTGCTCATTCCCTAGGGTTTGATTCAGAAAATTCCATTAAAATGCAAGAAAAAGATACCATAACCATTCAAATAAAGAAGAATTACAGAAATTCACTTACATTCATCAACCATTCATTAGGAAAAACCCTAGTTCTAAACCTTCCACCAAGAAAATGCAGAAAATAGCCAAGAAAGAGCCTCCTTCAACAAGTGCGCATCACAATTTCACCCAAGAATCCTAAATGAGGGCGCAAATTTCAGACCTCACCAAGAGTTAGTGAAAGATCATGATCAATAAGAGAGTTTTAGCTCTCTACTTATACAATAGCAATGACCTTAATAAAATTTAGGTCACCAAAAGGCCGACAAGGCCAAAATACATAATAATATTGTTTTACATTAAAATGTCATAATGAAACCCTAATCAAGGAAATAATGAGGACGTCATCCCCTTTTAGGGTGATGTTATCCCCTTCTAGGGAAAATGTGGCCTCATGGAGCAAAATGTTGGCCCTTCTTGGGCCTCTGGAAGCTACCACACGTGCCAATCATGCCATAAGTTCCTGCCAATACTCCCATATCGCTGCATGATGTCATAAGAGGTCCTGGGTGACATCATGGGAATTCCAAGGCCAATGTCCCAGTGGAAAGGGCACAACCCCCCTGGGTAAGGCTCTGTCAGGTTGCCTATGTGGAATGTCCTCCTCTTCTCCGGTGCAATCCCCTATGTCCTGTCTCTGCCCCCTACTGGGGTCTCAACATCCATCTGGTGGGCTCTCAACCCCATGGAGGTCTGAACTAATCATCTCCCCATGTGTACCTGTCAAACATGGTACCTGCATGTCGGGTATGATCATGCACATCAACAGATACGCCCTCCATGGGCTCACAAGTCACATGGATCATAGCAATGTCAATCACATCCAATCATCAATTGTATTAAACATGTGCATAAAACCTTTTTACTCAGTCAAGTGCTTAAAGACATTATACAAATTTACAAGGCAAGTTTGGAGGAAGTGACAAGGCGTCCTATTGGGCTAGTGTCCACTGGATGTGGGATGTTTCTGGAAGAAATCAAATCCAAGTCATGTTAATGGATGAGGTGGATAAGGGATGTCCTGACAAGGGGTGCAATGATAGCAGGGAAATGCATGTCTTACCTGTGGGTGCCTTTGTAGAAGGCGAACTGCACCTGTCTTGGATGCAAATGTTTCCAAGCTCATTCATGCCTTTTATCTTTATTGTTTATTTCTTTTTCTTAAAGAAGATAATCAGGGGACACTTCCTTGGCATGGTGACCCAAGTGGATATTGATGGCCACCCACCTTTTCCAACTAGTTCAAAACAGTTTTATGACAATTTTGGCAATTTACTATTTTTAGCAGTTTTAACTTCCGAGGCCATTTTGAGGGCCTAAATGAAGGTTTTTTGGGATCGAGCTTCTCAGTGATAGACATAGTCATGATTGATCCCTCAAAATGAATCTCCTCGACGATACCTTTTCAATGGGCTATCATACGCCTAAAACGAAGACCGTATGCAAAAGTTACGACCCCGAGAAGTTGATGTACTAACTTACCCAGACGGGGCCCACATGACTTTTGGTGCTTCATCTCCTAGGGTTAGGTTTTTGGATATCTAGGGTTTTTGGCATTCATGTTTATTGTAAAAAGGCCTTCAGAGTCTCATTGTAATCATATTCTTGTGAATGAGAGCAACTGTCACATCTCTTCTCAGAGATAAGTTGCCACCATTCCAACAAGCTTGTTTCCGCTGCATTTTACATTTTCAGCTTACTTCCTTATTGAATAGAAAAACAGTTTTACTATATATTTGTTATTTTGTGTGAAACACCTATTAATAATTTGTAGTCATTTTTTTCTACTCATAAAATTCGGATCAGTGGTATCAGAGCAGTCTGCTCCTTGTCGTTTTAATGCATGTCCCCAACGAGGTCGAAGTACAAAGAGTTGGGTCTTGAGCTTGTTTCTCTTGAGGACAAAAGCTCTCGCATGCCCAAGTGACCTCTCATGGCAGGAGAAAATAAAGATGACGGGATAAGAGATCATTTCAAACTGTTTATTGAGGAATCCCTCATGCAACAAAGGAACGAGATGATGGATAGTTTCACGCAAATCCTTCGACAACTACCAATAGGCGATGCATCTTCTTGGAGCAGAGGTGCCACCCCGTTCAAGGTACAAATAAAATTCGATATTCCTATATTTGAAGGTCAGATAGACGCAGATGTTGTAGACAAGTGGTTGAATCTACTAGAAGGGTATTTTTTTGTCCATAACTTTTCGAATAGAGAAAAAATTACTTTTGCACTCCTCAAAGTCGTTCCCCATGTCAAAGATTGGTGGGAAACTTTTGTGAGTAAAAGGAAACAGAGGAACCCTCATTATTTATAGTCACGACCACTTGGGAATCCTCTAGGGATGCTATTAAGGAACAATACTACCCTGCCGAAAGTTATGATGACTTGTATACCAAATGGACCACATTGCGGCAATAAAGAGACCAAGCAGTGCCAGATTTCACAAATATCTTTCATACCTTGTGCACCAAGCTGGGTATCAAATATTCAGAGAGACATGTAGTTCTCAAGTATCGTGGCACTCCCCATGTCAAAGATTGGTGGGAAAATTTTGTGAGTAAAAGGAAACAGAGGAACCCTCATTATTTATAGTCACGACCACTTGGGAATCCTCTAGGGATGCTATTAAGGAACAATACTACCCTGCCGAAAGTTATGATGACTTGTATACCAAATGGACCACATTGCGGCAATAAAGAGACCAAGCAGTGCCAGATTTCACAA
>JASDQU010100127.1:54473-74451 GCA_032191745.1 Picea mariana
AATCAAGAAGTTTTGCAGAAAAATACTTACAAATCATCAAGAAAATAGCATGCAAACCCTAGTTGTAAACCTTCCTTCAAGAAAAACACCATAAATTGCCAAAAATCTCCTCTCCAAACAAGTGCGCCTTCCTCAAAATAGCCAATAAACCTAATAGGGCGCAAAAATCAGACCTTACTAGGAGAGTGAGTGATGTGTTATGTCAAAATGAGAGTGAAAACCCTCAATATATAGTGTATCAATGACCTTAATTAATTTTAGGTCATAAAAATGGTCGACAAGACCAGAATACTGTTTTTACATTAAATTGTCAAATTAAAACCCTAACTGAGATGTAATAAAGGTAAAATCCCCTTCAAGGGAGGCGCTAGCCCCTTTTAGGGAAGATGAGACATCCAGGAGAAAAACGTTAGCCCCCTAGGGGCCTCTCCAACATGCCACATGTGCCACTGCTACCCAGTCTGCCTCCAAGAATGACCATGAAGTTGGATGACGTCATGGTGAGGATGGGGATGCTCTGATCCTTCCAAGGCCAACATTCCACTAAAAAGGGGTCATTCCCTCTAGGCCGGGCTCTGCCAAAGTTCCTCTGGTGAAATGTCATCTTCTTCTCTGGTGCAAAACCTCGGTCAAAAACTATCCTGTCTCTGCCTCTCTGACAGGGTCTCAGCAACCATCTGATGGGCTCTTCAGCCCCATGGAGGTCCGAACTAATCATCTCCCCATGTGTACCGGTCCAAATGGTACATGTTCGTCAAGCATGGTCCTGCACATCAAAAACTATGCCCTCCATGGGCTCATTAATCACAGGGATCATAGAAATGTCAATCACATTTCATGATTAATATTATCAAACACATGCATAAAAACCCTGATATATCGTTCAACAGCTCAAAGATATTACAAATACCTACAATACAAGATCGGAGAAAAAGACAAGACATCCTATTGGGCTAGTATCCACAAGAAAAGGGAAGTCCCCAGGTGGGTTTCATCCAAGCCATGTAAATGAGGTGATGTGGCTAGGGGATGTCCAAACATGTGGGTAGAGTGAGAGCCAAGGATTGCATAACATTATATGTGGGTGCCTTTGTAGAAGGCGAGCTGTAACCGTCATGGATGCAATTTTTTCCAAGCCCATTCTTGTCTTTATTCTTTCTTTATTTTCTTTTTCTTCTTCTTTTTCTTTTTATTCAAGGTCTAACCGGAGGACACTTCCTTGCCATGGTGACCAGAGCTGACGGTGTTACCCACAAGTACTTTCATAGAGATGAGAAGGCTGCCTCGTGATGAGACCCCCTTTCCCTTGGCCATGCAACCAAAGGTCACTGCCCTGGCATGGTAACCAGATGGTGGCAATGTCATACTGTTAGGTACCCATGAACCTAATAGGCTGGCTCGTGATGAGATCCCCTATCCTCTTGGCTAGGTCTTGTTTGTTATTTTCCGGGTCCCTTTTGTTTCTTGCTGAGAGGCTTTTTATTGCCTTCTCGGGGATCCCTGGGCAAAGCATCTCGAGGTTTCATTTCTAGGATTTTATCTTTTACCATCTGCTTTTACCTTCTAGGCCTTTAGCCCCTTCTTCCCACGAGATAAGGTGCAACCCTACAAACAGGTCAATCCAATGGATGAACAAGGGGAATGGGATAGGTGAGTGGGAGATAAGATGAAATAGTGGTGCTATGATGGGAGCGGACGATGGCTCTTCAGAAATCCTCCTGGTGGCAAACCAAAACCTATAGGTACAGGCTTTCTAGGGCACCCTGTCAATCTCCCCAAGCATGGTCAAGTGGGTTAATGTAAGATCCAAGCAGTTGTCAGAGATAAAAGGAATCATATGCATATATCTAAAGGTTGTAATGATCAAAAGTGACACATACCATGATACCTGGACCAATTACCTCATGGAGCAAGAGCCTTCTCCGATACAAGACCAAGTCTATGGTGATGGATGTTGCTGCTGCTGACAAGATGAATCTAATGAAAGAAGAAAAGGATGGGCCCTCCAGGGCCATGCTCAGGTCAATCCTGCTCTCGATACTCCATGTATAGGACCTGTGGGCCTCGAGACATGATCTCCTAGTTATCATTAGAAATTGGGGATAACATCTGGCTCAAACTCGAGGACATGTGCTCACCGTAGAGCGCATGAGAACCTCAACATCTCTGGCATAACCTGCAGACCTTCTCAATCTCGATAGGGACATTAGTAAAAAAAATGGGGTGGTAATGCCACCCCAACATACATATGGATATATATATAGACTGAAAGAAAACAATCAATAATGCAAATGTGAAAGAAAACTAACATGAAATGCAAATGGTATAATACAAGAATACAAAATGCCTACTTACCTGTACTTACCTGTGAAGTCAAGTTACCCCATCCTGGTGGTGTTTGAGGAGGCACCCACTGATGGGCACTGTGCGCCTTCGTCCCTCTAGTGTAGACAAGTAATAAGAGTCATTAACTGATTTTCTTCCAACCTTAAAAGGGCCAAGCCAAAAATGATTGTTTTCTTTGATATTAGTAGGCTTCCCTTTATTGGCATCCCACATCCATACCACGTCCCCTTCCATGTACCCTCTGACTTCAAAATTGGTCGTTCCTTGAACAACCCTGGTGTATTGTGTAGAGGGAGGTGGGTGGGATTCTGCTATAAATATTTCCTTCTGCGAAGGATGGATCCATACATCATCTTCCACCTTCTTTAGTATTTTCGTAGTCTCGGATTCCTGACCTTTGAACTCATCCATGAGTTGTTGGTATTCCTCTTTCTTGATCCATTTAATCTGATTAGAATTTTCCTCCTTTGCAAAAGGCGTAGTTTCTGGAGAGTATTTATGAGGAGTATGTTTGGTTTTTTCATGTGCTTTGTCATCTTTGATGGAATCACTGGGCTCTTTCACATAAGTTGTAGTCACAGGTACATTTGGGATATGACCAATAGTTCCATCTTTCAATGGTCCATCTGATCCTTGGAAAAAGTTGTCAAATCGCTCTTCAATAGATGGTACCTTGATGACTTCTTTCAAAGGGATGGTTACAAACATCTTGGATAATGCCCCTTCAAGGTCAAAGTTCAGGTTAACCCTTTCAGTCTTGGATGTTTTAGGAAATATTACATCCAAAGGTGGGTTTTTTGTTTGGTCAGCGGCAGGTTGGTTCAACTTCTTTCTTCTATACACATGGGACTCTTGTTTCTTTAGCTTTTCTTTTGATTCCTGGTCTAGTTTTTCTATTACCGCCATTCTGGTTGACCTGGCTGCTTCTTTTATGGCCTCTTGATGCTCTTCAGTGGTGATATTTATTTGAGGGCCTTCTATGATGTGGTCTATATTGTTTACTTGTTGATGGCCACAATTACTGTAAGGACACTCATGTTCTCGATGTGCTTCACTACATTGAAAACACCAAGGGTTTTCATCCATAATGACGGTGCTTGGAACTTCTATGTCTTTGAAAACATCTTCGTTATAATCAACAATATTACTTACTCTTTGTACTGGATAGCCATCTTCATCTGAATCTTCAAAGGTATTAGAGGCATCATTGGGATAATCACCCCAATCTGTGTCTTCTCCTGTCAAAGGAAAATTGGGGCAATCTTGAAACAAGTATGGATCCATCGATTTGTAATCACTAGGTCCAAGATCATCCATTAATGATAAAGAGGGTGTTTGCTCATCTTGCTCAAACTGACCGGTTTGTAATAGTGTGGGAGTCCCCTCAAAAGATAATTGGTCATCTGGGTCTTGCTTTGTCAAAAAATGAATGATTTCACGAATTCTTTTAACCCTTTGCAAGATACAAGACATACGAGTGTCTAAGTTGGTTCCATTATGCACTCGGGGATATTTAGACTTGGTTTCCGGATCCCTATTGGTTTGGTCAAAATACTCAAATCTGGGTTCACTCATATCTTGATTTTCTAACATCGGTGTGTTCAAGACAAACAAGGAATCTTCAAAGTTAGGTTTTTTATGAGTGGCCATGCCCAAATCCTCAGATGGTTCATGTTGTCTTGAGACATTTAGAACATTGTTTGTGTTTGAGAAAGCTATGTTCCATTTCATTTTGGGAGGCATGAGTTTTACCTCAAGAATTTCTGGGAACTTAGGTCCAGCTTTGGTGATATCCTCGTCACTAGATTCCATGGGGTCATTATTGCACGAGAGATTGACTTGATGGATTTAGTCTTCGAACTCAAGGTTCTTCTCAATCTGGCAAGAAAAATCTTGTGCTTCTTCTAGAGTCTAGGGTGACCGATCTTTGAGAGTAAACTGCAAAACTCCTTCCAACGAGTTCAAGTAGTGTTGGAGGATAGCTTCTTATGAGAAACTAGGCCTGATCTTCTTGAGTAGAAGGTTGAACCTATCATTGAAATCCCTAATGCCCTCGCTAGAGTCATTGCAAATATCAGTGTATTGAGAGTAAAGGGAATCCATGCTTTCTTTTTCACACCAATCTTTCTTGAAGTCTTGTTCAAGATCTTCAGGGGTTTTCATGCTTCCTTTCGGGAGTTTGTTAATCCATCTTCTGTCACTTCCGGTGAGTGAGCTCACAAAGAGCCTTAAAAAGACATCGGGGTGTTCTTTTCTGAATTGGTGAAACTGGAATGCATCACAGAAGTTGGTCCAATGAGAGTTGCCATAGGATCCATCTTCCCCTGAAAACTTAGGTATCCAGGACTCCACCTTCTTGGGTAGATCATGTAACCCCCCTTGGGTGTTAGGTAAGCTTAAAGGACCAAAGAGTTCTTTATGAGACCATTTGGGAGAACTTACAGGGGTGACAGGATTTGTGGAGGTCATAGTAGTAGATGAAAGTATATACTGACACCCACTACGGGTTGTCATTAGCTATTTGTTGAGTTGCTAGATGATTTGCTTGAAATCATCAAAGAAAAGGGAAGACACCCTAGTGGAGTCGCCAGGTAAGCTTGTAATAAAATAGTCTCTGAGGCAAGGCTTACCGAAAAGATGTGTTGTTTGAGGAGAATTGACTCAGTGTTCCCCGACAACGGCGCCAAAATGTTATCGCATAGTTTGTAGCTAGGTCAAATGGCTATGAAGTAGAAGGACAAACTAGCATAATAGGAACCTATCCCACCCAATGTCACCACGATCGGGAGGTTCTTTCTCTTTAGGGAGGTTAGGCCCATGGGAGACATCCCCGACAACCTAGAGTTTTGAAGAGGCAAAGGTTTAAAATTCAAAGTAAAGTTCCCCCTTCACAGGTCACCACCAAAACAGATAGTCCGGCTAAACAACCAATAATGAAGTGTAGGCCCAAAGAAGAACACTTGCCCGAAACAAAGATAAGCAATATATATATGCAAGCTATGATTCAATGGGTTGGTACTTCAATACACTATCTGATATCAATGTATAAGCAATTGCAACAATAAATATTGACAAAGTCAATGTTTGTTAATATAGCAATGAAATAATGTTACTTCACCAATAAATATCAAGATGTTGTAGCAATCAATGTATCCAATCAATCCCTCATTCAATAAATGCTTAAAACACCATCCAATTGCTTAATATATAAAAATGTTGTGTCAAGATAAAATAACCAAGTGTGACGTCATCTTTTTCAGGGTTAGTAGTTAGTTAGGGTTTCAATTTATAAGAGTTTGAGAGTTGTTTCAATCACTTTCACTTCAACGTTGGAGGCTAAAGATCAGTGCGTAAGGGTTATGGAGTCAAAAGGTGAAGGACGCACAAGTTGAAGGGGATGAGATTCAAAGGACAAGAGGGAAAGGTTTCAAGGTGTTGCAATAGCAGGGCCTTAAAGACAGAACCCTAGGGGAGAGAGGCTCACTCCGGTGTTGCTTAAGCAAGGTCTCGTGCTCTCTCCTCCTTCCCGGCAAAAAACTAGCTCAAAGACAAGTAAATTCAAGACAAGAGAGTTTAAAGAGGGAGAGTGTTGCAAATGCAAGGCTCTTTCATCAAACCCTAAAATAAAAACAACCCTAGGTGTAGATAACCTAGGCCTAGGACGTCCTCTTCCTATTGAAGTTTAAAGGTACGACTAGCTTAAGGGAAGAAGAAAGAAAGAGTGTAGCAATGGCTAGGCTCTCTTCTTCTTCTTCAATGGCTAAAAGGTTTTTTTATCAAGGGACATGAGACAACGACCTACTTGTGTGTTTGTCCCCTAGGGTTTTGATTCAACAATATTTATAAATAAATGAAAGAAATTTAAACTACAACCATTCAATCAAGAAGTTTTGCAGAAAAATACTTACAAATCATCAAGAAAATAGCATGCAAACCCTAGTTGTAAACCTTCCTTCAAGAAAAACACCATAAATTGCCAAAAATCTCCTCTCCAAACAAGTGTGCCTTTCTCAAAATAGCCAATAACCCTAATAGGGCGCAAAAATCAGACCTCACTAGGAGAGTGAGTGATGTGTTATGTCAAAATGAGAGTGAAAACCCTCAATATATAGTGTATCAATGGCCTTAATTAATTTTAGGTCATAAAAATGGTCGACAAGACCAGAATACTGTTTTTACATTAAATTGTCAAATTAAAACCCTAACTGAGTTGTAATAAAGGTAAAAGCGCCTTCAAGTGAGGCGCTAGCCCCTTTTAGGGTAGATGAGACATCCAGGAGAAAAACGTTAGCCCCCTAGGGGCCTCTCCAACATGCCACACATGCCACTGCTGCCCAGTCTGCCTCCAAGAATGATCGTGAAGTTGGATGATGTCATGGTGAGGATGGAGATGCTATGAGCCTTCCAAGGCCAACGTTCCACTGAAAAGGGGTCATTCCCCCTAGGCCGAGCTCTGCCAAAGTGCCTCTGGTGAAACGTCCTCTTCTTCTTTGTTGCAAAACCTTGGTCAAACACTGTCTTGTCTTTGCCCCTCTGACGGGGTCTCAACAAACTTCTGATGGGCTCTTCAGCCCCATGGAGGTCTAAACTAATCATCTCCCCATGTGTACCGGTCCAAATGGTACCTGTCCGTCGGGCATGGTCCTGCACATCAAAAACTATGCCCTCCATGGGCTCATTAGTCACATGGATCATGGCAATGTCAATCACATTTCATCATTAATATTATCAAACACATGCATAAAAACCCTGATATATCGTTCAACAGCTCAAAGATATTACAAAAACCTACAATACAAGATCGGAGAAAAAGACAAGACGTCCTGTTGGGCTAGTATCCACAAGAAAAGGGAAGTCCCCAGGTGGGTTTCATCCAAGCCATGTAAATGAGGTGATGTGGCTAGGGGATGTCCAGACATGTGGGTAGAGTGAGAGCCAAGGATTGCATAATGTTATCTGTGGGTGCCTTTGTAGAAGGTGAGCTGTACACGTCATGGATGCAATTTTTTCCAAGCCCGTTCTTGCCTTTATTCTTTCTTTATTTTCTTTTTCTTCCTCTTTTTCTTTTTATTCAAGGTCTAACCAGAGGACACTGCCTTGGCATGGTGACCAGAGCTGACATTGTTACCCACAAGTACTTTCACAGAGATGAGAAGGTTTCCTCGTGATGAGACCCCCTTTCCATTGGCCATGCAACCAAAGGTCATTACCCTGGTGTGGTAACCAAATGGTGGCAATGTCGTACTATTAGGCACCCATGAAACTAATAGGCTGGCTCGTGATGAGACCCCCTATCCACTTGGCTAGGTCTTGTTTGTTATTTTCCAGGTCCCTTTTGTTTCTTGCTGAGAGGATTTTTATTTCCTTCTCGGGGATCCCTGGGTGAAGCATCTCGAGGTTTCATTTCTAGACTTTTATCTTTTACCAACCTCTTTTACCTTCTGGGCCTTTAGCCCCTTCTTCCCATGAGATAAGGTGCAACCCTACAAACAGGTCAATCCAATGCCCGAACAAGGGGAATGGGATAGGTGAGTGGGAGATAAGATGAAATAGGTGCTATGATGGGAGTGAACGATGGCTCTTCAGAAATCCTCCTGGTGGCAAACCAAAACCTATGGGTACAGGCTTGCTAGGGCACCCTGTCAATATCCCCAAGCATGGTCAAGTGGGTTAATGTAAGATCCAAGCAGTTGTCAGAGATAAAAGGAATCAGATGCATATATCTAAAGATTTTAATGATAAAAAGTGACACATACCATGATACCTGGACCAATTACCTCATGGAGCAAGAGCCTTCTCCGATACAAGACCAAGCCAATGGTGATGGATGTTGTTGCTGCTGACAAGACAAATCTGATGAAAGAAGAAAAGGATGGGCCCTCCAGGGCCATGTTTAGGTCAATCCTGCTCTCGGTACTCCATGTCTAGGACCTGTGGGCCTCGAGACATGATCTCCTAGTTATCCCTAGAAATTAGGGATAACAAAGCCCACTACAGTGGGGTTGTAGGACACTTTGGCGTCGAAAAGACAGTGGTGATGCTACATAAACATTTCTACTAGTCAAAATTTCGATAGGAGGTCAGAAAGTATATCAGGTCCTGCACTGCCTGCGCTATTGCCAAGCCGACCACTAAGAAACAAGGCCTGTACACCCGTCTTCCTACTCCTAATAGGCCATGGGAATCCATCTCAATGGACTACATGTCAAGCCTCCTATCCACCAAGCGGGGAAATGACTGTGTTTTTGTGGTTGTTGATCTCTTTTCTAAGATGGCGATTCTGGTTGCCTGTAAGAAGAACATCACATCAGAGGCCACTGCCAAGATCTTTTTTGAACAAGTCTGGGTACATTTTGGAATCCCACAAACCATTGTCTCAGATCGGGACAATCGATTTCTCAACACATTCTGGTCAATCTTCTGGTCATTGCTGGATACCAAGCTTACCAAATCCATGACCTTCCACCCCCAGATAGATGGCCAAACCGAGGTCATAAATCGAATGATTGTGCATATCCTTCACATGTATAATTTAAAGAACCCTCGCACATGGGATGAGAACCTTCCCTATGTCCAACATATATACAACCGAGACCTGCATAGCTCAACCAGCCACAACCCCTTTCAGGTGGGGTTGGGATTCCAACCATTAGGTCCCTTAGATGTTGCACTTCCCCTTGCGGTAAACTCGACCAACTCATATCCTGCTCCAACTGAATCTGACAAAGGCACTCGGTTCATTGAGTGGATCCAACACATCTGCCAACAGGTTCAGGATATCCTACAGAAGTCCAATGACAAGTACAAGTAGCGCCGTGATCAACATCAGGTGCCACATAAGTTTCAGGTGGGAGACAAATTTTGGTTGCACTTGCAGAAAGAACGCCTTACAGGACCCCATAGGAAGCTTTTCCCACTCCATTATGCGCTGTACACCATCACCAAGGTCGTGGGGGATAATGATTTTGAGCTCAACATTCCTCCTTTCCTTGGCCTGCACCCAGTGTTCAACGTGGATCTCCTTTGCCCTTATTTCCCACCATTATTGGACACCTTAGACGTAGAAGAGTAGATGACACCAACATAGCTCAACCCTGACTGCATACAATAGGAATCCAATGATCATATTGTGGACACACAGATCAAGGGCACTCGACAACAAAGTATCCAACTTTATCTCGTTGTCAAAGCAGGGCATCTCCTGCACCAAGGCAAGTGGCTGACTTGGGGCCAAATTCAACAGAAATTTCCTCATCTGAAGGGGGAACTCAACTCAATGGAGACCATTTATTCCTAATGAGGGAGGATTGATCCAGGTGGATATCAGTGGCCACCCACCTTTTCCAACTGGCTCAAAAGAATTTTTTGACAATTTTGGCAATTTACTATTTTTAGCAGTTTTAACTTCCGGGGCCATTTTGAGGGCCTAAATGAAGGTTTTTTGGGATTGAGCTTCTCAATGATATCCGAAGGCATGATTGAGCCCCCAGAATGAATCTCCTCAATGATACCTTTCCAACAGGCTATGATACGCCTAAAACGAAGATCGTATGCAAAAGTTACGATCCCAGGAAGTTGATGTACTAACTTACCCAAACGGGGCCCACATGACTTTTGGCGCTTCATCTCCTAGGGTTAGGTTTTTGGATGTCTAGGGTTTTTGGAATTCCTTTTTATTGTAAAAATTCTTTCAGAGCCTCATTGTAATCATCTTCTTGCGAATGAGCTCAACCGTCACATCTCTTCTCAGAGATAAGCCGCCACCATTCCAGTAAGCTTGTTTTCGCTACATTTTACAGTTTCAACTTACTTCCTTAGTGAATAGAAAACCGGTTTTACTATATCTATGTTATTTTATGTTAAGCACCTATTAATAATTTGTATTCATTTTGTTCTTCTCATAAAATCCGGATCACGTGGTGATGAGTGGTGGCAATGTTACAACAAGAACTTTCACGAAAATGAGAAGGTTGGCTCATGATGAGACCCCATTTCTCTTGGCTATGCCACCAAGAGACACTACCCTGGCGTGGTAACCAACTACTATTAGTTTCATACCGTTAGATTCCCATGGACCTAATAGGTTGGCTCATGATGAGACCCCCTATCCTCTGACTAGGTCTTGTTTTGTTATTTTTTATGGGTCCTGTTATCGCACAGTTTGTAGGATAGGTTTAGAAGCTTGGAGGTAAGACTCAAACTGGCATAACATGAGCTTCCCCACCCACTGTCACCTCGATGGGGAGCTCTTTCTATTTTGGATGGCTAATCCCAAGGGAGACGTCCCTAGTAATCTGGGGTTCTGAAAGGTCTTAAGGTTTAAAGGATCAAGCTGAGGGTTTCCTTTCACAGATTACTGCCCAAAGAGATAATCAAGGATGAAGGTATTCCACTGAGAAGGCACCTGTTTGCGAGACAAGGCAAATGAAACTAAAATATGTGCGGCAGTGGTTAGTACTTCATAAACAAATGACTATCTTTAATGTATATGAGCAATAATAAATGTAATTATTGACGAAGTCAATGATTGCTAATAAAGATAAATGGCTTATTACTTCTTCAATAAGTACAAAATGATACTAGCATTCAATGTGTAAAGTCAATCCTTGAAACTAACACAACACATTAATTATCATTAATTTGCTCATACATATATATTGTTGCTGCTGCATCACTATGCTACAAGGGTGACATCAGCCCTAGTTCTAGGTTAGTTTTGAGAGGCAAGGAAGGTGGACGTTTTTCAATTTAAACCAATGAAAGTAATCTACCATCAATGCCAATTGCTAAATGACAAAGCCACAACGTTTTACAACAAACAAGAGATTAAAATAGGCATGACGTCATTAGCTAGTTAGGGTTAGTAAAATCGCTAGGGTTAGTTAGGGTTTCAAATTAAGAGAGTTTGAAAGCTTGTTTTAACACCAATAGACTCAATGTTGCAATTTTAGACTAGTGCCTTGGGTAAATGGAGTCAAAGAGAGAGGCTAAAGGCATGGAAAGATTTAAACCTAAGGATGGGAGAGTTAGTCTTAATGGTGCTGCAATGGCAGGGCCACCAAGTCAAAACCCTAAGGGGAGGAGGCTCATTCCGATGTAGCTTAAGCTAGGCCTCATGCTCCTCCCTCTTTCCTTAAGACTCTTTGGCAAAATGGCTAGCTTTAAAACATAAATCTAGGGCTGAAAAGTGTTGTTGGGGCCAATGCTTTTCAAACCCTAAGAGTCAAACCCTAGGTGTAAAGTCAATTAGGCCTAGGATGTCCTCTTTCTTCAATCTATGTTTCAAATCTAACTCAGAAAAAGAAAGACTAGTGTAGCAACGGCTAGGCTATATCCTTCTTAATCAAATGGCTAATCAAGCTTTTATCATGGGGACATAAAGCAAGGACCTACTTGTGTGCTTTCTCCCTAGGGTTTCAATGATTAAGCATAATAATAACAATGTAACCATACATGTAAGAATTTTAAACTACAACCATTCAATCAAGAAGTTTTGTATGAGAAAAACACTTACAAATCAATGATGAGCTTATCAAACCCTAGTTGTAACACCTTCCAATGATAAAAACACCATATGCATGCCAAAGACAATCCTCCCAAGTGTAGCGCCTCAACTCCAAGAGCCAATAACAAGACAAAAGACTAAAAAAAGAAGCCTCTCACAAGAGAGTGAGTTGTGTTCTCTCCAAAATGAGGCTCAACGTCCTCAATATATATCATCCAAATGACCTTGAATTACAAAATAGGTCATTAAAAACAGCCGACAAGGCTGACTTAACATTATTCCATTATTTGTCACATTAAATGCTAAAAATGTCAAAAAATGAGCCTAAAGGGAGACGTCAGGCCCCTCTGAGGGAGACGTTGGCCCTTTTTGGGCATGATCAGCATCCAAGAGGCAAAATGTTGGCCCCTCTGGGCCTCCTGCAAGCTGCCACATGTGCCACATGGTCCAAGCACACTGCCACATCCTCCAGAAAATGTCCAGCCTGCCCTGGGTGGCGTCCTGTCCATCAAATCCCTCATCTCATCTATAGGGGGTGATCCCCCCTAGGTCGATCTCTGCCAAAGTGTCCTGGTGAGGACATCCATCTGTCTTCTTCGTGCAAGGGTTCATCATGACATTGTCCTGCCTCTGCCATCCCAGCAACCATCTGATGGGCTCTTCAGCCCCATGGAGGTCCGAGCTAATCATCTCCCCATGTGTACCGGTCCTCTGGTACCTGTCTGCCGGGCATGGTCCTGCACATCAAAGACTACGCCCTCCATGGGCTCATCAGTCCTAGAGATCATAGCAATGTAAATCATATCTCATCATTAAAGCTATCAAATATATGCATGAAATCCCTAACACATCATCTAAGAGCTCAAAGATATTACACAGATCTACTATACAAAGTTAAGGAAACCGACAGAACAACCTATTGGGATAATACCCACAAGAGATAGAAAGTTTCCTCAGAATATCATTCAAGCCATTTTTTATGAGGTGATATGGTTTTTAGGGATGTCTAGTCATAGTAAGACCAAGGGCAGGTGTTATCTGTGGGTGCCTTTGTAGGAGGCGAGATGTACCTGTCATGGATGCATTTTTTCCAAGCCCTTCATTGCCTTCATTTTTCTTTTATTGCTTTTCTTTCTTTTTTACTTCAAGGTCTGACCAGAGGAAACTTCCTTGGCTTGGTGGCTAGAGCTGACAACGTTACCCACTGGTATCTTCGTAGAAATGATAAGGCTGGCTCGCGATGAGACCCCCTTTCCTTTATCCATGCAACCAAAGGTCACTGCCTTGGATTGGGGACCAGATAGTGGCAATGTCATACTGCTAAATACATATGAACATAATGGTCCGGCTCGTGATGAGACCTCCCATCCTCTTGGTTAGGTCTTGTNTGGGTGAAGCATCTCTAGGTTTTATTTCCTATGGATTTTATCTTTTACCAGCTGCTTTTACCCCCTGGGCCTTTAGCCCCTTCTTCCCACAAGACAAAGTGTAACCCTCAAAGGTCATCCTAATGGCCAGACTAGGGGAGTGGGATGTATGAGCGGGGTATAATATGTAAATGTGATAAGATGGTGGGAGCGGACGATGGCTCTGCAAATCCCCCTTGGTGGCTAACCAAAACCCATGAATATCAGCTTGCTAAGTCACCCAATCAATCACCCCAACAATGGTCAAGTGGATTAGTGTAAGATCCAAGTAGTCATCAGAAATGAAAGGAAAATAATGCATATATAAGAAGGTTATAACGATCAAATATGACACATACCATGATACCTCGGACCAATTACCTCATGGAGCAAGAGTCCTCTCCGATGCAAGCCCAAGCCAGTGGTGATGGAAACTGCTACTTCTGACAGGACAAATCTAACGAAGAAGAGGAGAGATGGGCCCTCCAGGGACATGCTCAAGTCGATCCCGCTCTCGGTACTCCATGTCTAGGACCTGTGGGCCTCGAGACATGATCTCCTAGTTACCCCTAGATATCGGGGATAACATCTGGCTCCAACTCGGGGACATGTGCTAACTGTAGAGCACATGATAACCCCATCAATCTCTGGCGTAGACCTGTATATCCGCTCACACTTGACAAGAAAGCATCAACGACAAAAGGTGGGGTGGTATTGCCACCCCGCAGAATAATATAAACATATATATCAAATAAAACAAACAAGATCCATATATAAAGGAAACAAACAATAAATGCATACGGTATAATACACGGAAGTGCCTACCTACTCATACTTACCTGCATAATCATGTGTCTGGAGGGTAGTAACGATTTATATGCAAAGCGTTCACTGGTAATTTCAAAATTTCTCCTTCCATTGTTTCCAGGTTGAAGGAATTTGTACCCGCACAACTTCTGATTTTGTAAGGGCCTCCCCATAGGCTGTCAAATTTCTTGTGCATACCAGGTTTCTCTTTTATTTTGTCCCACAAGAGTACAAGATCTCCTTCAACGAAACTTTTTTCCTTGGCTTTGTGATCAAAAGTATTCTTTACTTTCTCTTGGTTCCTTACCATCTGACCCAAGGGATTCCTTCGAGTTTCATCTAATTCTATCAGCTGGTTTATTCTCCCTTGGATCGCCTCTGCATCTGTGTCATATTGTTGTACAAATCGGAGAATGGGAATTTGGAGATTTACAGGGAGTTTTGCTTCAAGTCCATACACCAGCTCAAAAGGAGTTTTCCCTGTGGACGTCTTTGTTGTTATTCGATCTGCCCATACTGCATACTTTAGTTTGCTATCCCATGACTTCTTGTTTTCTTCAACGACCTTCTTCAGAATATTCATAAGATTCTTATTGGTTGATTCTGCTAGTCTATTTCCTTGTGGGTAATATTTCGAGGAATGAGACAAGGTAATTCCATATTTGAAACAAAATTCTACCAGGGCGTAGGAACTAAAAGCCTTGGCATTATCCGTAGTGATCTTGAAAGGTATCCCAAACCTTGTTATGATCCGATCTTCCAAGAAATTCATCACAACTTCTTCAGTGGCTTTCTTTGTAGGAATAGATTCAACCCATCTGGTGAAATAGTCTGTAGTCGTCAGAATCCATCGATATCCATTACTTGAATTGTCCTTGAATTCACCGATAAAATCTAGGCCCCACTGCTGAAAAGGTGCTTCTACTACCACTGGTTTTAGAGGCTGGGCTGGGAGCTTTGGTTTTCCTGTGAAGTATTGGCAAGGTTGGCAGGACCGAACGTGTTGATAAGCATCTGAGAAAAGGGTCAGCCAATAATAACCTGCCCTCAAGATTTTGTGGGCAGTGGTACGTGTAGCAAAATTTCCACCACAGTACCCAGAGTGTAATTCCTTCAAGATCTTCTTTGCCTCATCTTTGTTCACACATCGAAGTATAACGCCATCAGGATTTTTCCATCCAAGTCCATTTTCTGTTAAGCAGTATTTCATGGCTTTCAATCTCAAAGATCTCCTTTTGTGATCCACTAGGTGATCATGACATGACAATTTCTTCAAATAATAGACTATGTCAGAATACCACTCATCATGTTCCAATTCACTGACTATTACATTCACCTGCTCATTCTCACCGATCTGTATAGCTTCTTGATTTCTTTCAGTCAGCATTTGGGCCAAACCTTATCCCTTTATTATCTTGGTAGGTTTTATCTCTAATTCCTACTCCTGGATTTTCGAAACCCACTTTCCTTGGGTGCCCATACAGTCTTGTTGTGACAAAACATCCTTCACAGCTGGGTATGGGACATAAGCCTTTATCTTATTATAACCAACATAATTTCTGAAATGCTGGAGGGACTTAACCAAAGCGTAAGCCTGTTTTTCTGTGATGGTGTAGTTCAATTCTGAATCTCTCAAGACTTTTCTCATAAAGGCCACAGGGTGTTCGAAGTTGTCAGCATCCTTCTGCATCAATACCCCTGCAATGGTGTCCTAGGACGCAAATGAGAAAATGATGAAATCTCGTGAAAAATCAGGACTGATCAAAACCGGGGCTTGAGAGATGGCGTTCTTGATATCTTCGAAAGATCTGTAAGTTTCTTTTCCCCATCTAAAGGAAACATCCTTCTTCAGCAGAGCGCTTAAAGGTTTTATCCTTTCGACAAAGTTAGGCACGAATCTGCGGATGAAGTTGATTTTTCCAAGAAAAGACTGCAGGGCCTTTTTGTTAACTGGAGGACGAACATCTTTTATTGATTGGACTCATTCAAGGTCAATGGAAAATCCCCCTGGTGAGGCCACGTGTCCCAATAATTTTCCTTCGTCAATCCCGAAAATAGACTTTTTAGGGTTTAATGAGATGCCATACTTCCTGCATCGCTCAAAAACAATTCTAAGGTGGGAGAGATGATATTTCCTTTCTTTAGACACCACTGTGAGGTCATCTTGATAAATCTCTATGATCTTTTGTATGAGGTCTCTAAAGGCATAGTCCATTGCTCTTTGAAAAGTCGCACCTGCATTCATAAGACCAAACGGAATTCTCAAGTACATAAATGTTCCCGAGGGCGTAGTAAATGCAGTTTTGAGTTGATCCTCCCTTTTGAGTAAAACTTGGTTGTATCCTGAGAATCCATCCAACATTGACATCATTCCTGCTCCTGTGACTTGTTGAAGTAGATGTTCCATGTTCGGTAGAGGATAATTGTCTTTCAACGACATCTGGTTGAGGTTGCGGAAATCAACACATAGGCGAATGTCACCATTCTTCTTTCGAACAACCACTAGATTTGACATCCAAGAAGAATACCTGATCGGGGCTATGATACCTGTGTCAACCATCTTCTAGAGTTCCTTTTGTATCTTCCCTGCCAACTTCAGGTTGATGTGTCTCAACTTTTGTCGAAAAGGTTTGGCTCCCTCAATCAAAGGTATAGCATGCTGGATAATGTCTCCTCTATAGGCCTTCAATTCATCGTAGTTCCAGGCAAAGGTATCTCTGAATTCCCTGATGAGGTCGAGTATTGCCTTCCTCTCTTTCTCGGTAGTCCCCTTTCCTATCTTGACTGTTCTTGGATCCATCTCAGTACCAATGTTGAACTCCAAGGGTTCCTCAGCCTGCTTGTTGGTTCTTTTCCCTTTGAAAACATCATGTCTATCAAAAAGATTCTCCAGAGGAATACAACCTTTCGGCAAGGTGTTGTTTTGCAGGTTGATGACTTCCAAGTCCATAGAATCAGCTAGGAAATTTATTTCTGTATCTGTGAATTCTTTGCTATTCTCCATGAATCTGATAATTTGATTATCATCTTCAAAAACTTGCCAATGCTCTAGATTGTCGGGAATAGAAGGTCTAAAGAGGACCTCCATCTTGCACTGATCATGAAGAGGTCCTTCACACGGTTGCAAAGTGGATGCTGAAACGGCTAGAGTGTCTGCCACATGGTTTTCTTCTCGAGGAACAACTTCAAGTGATATCCTTTTGAAAGTATTTGAAATATTTTGGGCTACATCTCGATACTTCTTTAACTTTTCATTCTTAGTTGAAAACCTCATTAGAACCTGTGAAACGATGAGGTCCGAATCACCCTTCACTTCTAGGATTGTAGCCCCCTTGTCAATGGCCAGGTTGAGTCCCAAAATCAGAGCTTCATATTCAGCCACATTGTTGGTGCAATTGAACTCCAATCTATAAGAATGATAGAAAATATCACCTGAAGGAGCTGTCAAGACTATTCCTGCACCTGACCCAACACTCAAGTGTGAGCCTTCAAATTCCAGTGTCCAGATTCCTTCTGTTTACTCGACTGTGTCCATATCCAATTTTCCTTCTTGAATGAACCAATCACTTAGATTGTTGTTGATGCATAAAATTTGATCATCTATTTCATCGGGGTTTTCAACTGGTGAACCAACAAAGGGTTCATTGTAAATGGTATAATGTCCTCCTTCAGGATGAGGGATGATGGCTTTAGATTGTTCCCTGTGAATGCTTCCACTCAAATGTGCAATAAGGTTATTACAAAGGATAATCCCAAAACTATTAATATCATCCACAACGACCACATTAATCTGGAAAGGAGCATCAGGGAAAGAGTCAAAAGCTACCTCAAGATCTTTAATGGCTCCCTTTACAAAATCGTCCTTGGTTTTAGTTTGTGAGATTTTCAGGCCCAATTGTCGCATAACCTCTTCTGTCATTATGTTGGCTTTGGCTTTTGGGTGCAGGAGACAATTATGGAGGATAAGATCATTGATTCGGAGAGAGACATAAAAGGGTTTGAAATCACGATTCTTTGGAATTGGATCTCCTACTTGATGGATGAAGAGAGAGAAGTCTTGAACGGGATTCAGGTCCAAACTTTTGGATGCATCCCCACCTTCATCCTTTGGATGGGCCTTCTTCAACGGACGCTCTTGTGAAGAGGTATCACTCTTATGAGAAAGGCTCCATTTCCTCTTGGTAGGAGCTAATTCGATTTGGAGGACGCTTGGAGGTTCAGGCTCTGGCATAGGCTCATTGCTTGGATCCCATGGTTCACAATTCATGTTTCTTTTTTCAATAAAGTCATCAAACTCAAGATTTCTTTCAATCTCAAAAGCCATATCTTGTGCTTCTTCCAAAGTTGTTGGTGATCGGTCTCTAACTCTGAATTGCAAAGTTCCCTCTAAAGAATACAGGTAACGATCGATGATAGCTTGTTCTGAACCAACCTTTGATCTGATCTTTTTGAGGGCAAGATTAAACCTGTCAGTGAACTCTCTTATACCTTCACAAGATCCTTTGCAAATGTTGGAGTACTGAAGAAAAATATCTTGCAAATCTTCTTTATCACACCACCTCACTTTGAAGGCTTTCTGCAGCTCTTCAATGTTCTTTATGCTTCCCTTGGGACATCTATCAATCCAGGACTTAGCATCTCCCGTAAGGGAGTTTGCAAAGAGTTTCATAAAAACATCAGGATGATCTTGGCCGTCTAGATGAAAGTCAAAACTGTCACAAAACTGGGTCCAATGTGAATTCCCGAAAGTACCCTTTCCTGAAAATGATGGTAGCCAGGAGTTTGCGTCTGTGGGTAAGTCATGTTCTCCTCCTTGGATGTTGCTGAAATAAAAGTAGTTATGACTCTCTGAGGGAGACCATTTATGAGGATTTGGATTGACCGGAGGCACAAGGTTTGTTATAGTGGTGTTGGTCACAACAGTGGGATTTGAATACATCTTTCCACTACGAGTAGTCATATTCAAAGGAAGTCTCTTTCCAAAAAGTGACTTGACAACAGGTGAATTAGCAGGAGGCTTCCTTCTAAAAGATAGAGGAGGTTTATTGAACCTCCTTTTGGTTTGTGGAGTCGCCAGATAGTTTCCCTGAAACTACCAAAGAATAGGGGAAAAAGGTAGTGGAGTCACCAGGTAAGCTTTGTAAGAAAAGGTTCTGAGGCAAGGCTTACCAAAGGTTTGTCGTTGAGGAAGTTTGACTCAGTGTTCCCCGGCAACGGCGCCAAAATGTTATCGCACAGTTTGTAGGATAGGTTTAGAATCTTGGAGGTAAGACTCAAACTGGCGTAACAGGAGCTTCCCCACCCACTGTCACCTCGATGGGGAGCTCTTTCTATTTTGGGTGGCTAATCCCAAGGGAGACATCCCTAGTAATTTGGGGTTCTGAAAGGTCTTAAGGTTTAAAGGATCAAGCTGAGGGTTTCCTTTCACAGATTACTGCCCAAAGAGATAATCAAGGATGAAGGTATTCCACTGAGAAGGCACCTGTTTGCGAGACAAGGCAAATGAAACTAAAAGATGTGCAGCCGTGGTTAGTACTTCATAAACAAATGACTATCTTTAATATATATGAACAATAATAAATGTAATTATTGATGAAGTCAATGATTGCTAATAAATACAAATGGCTTATTACTTCTTCAATAAGTACAAAATGATACTAGCATTCAATGTGTAAAGTCAATCCTTGAAACTAGCACAACGCATTAATTATCGTTAATGTGCTCATACATATATATTGTTGTTGCTGCGTCACTATGCTACAAGGGTGACATCAGCCCTAGTTCTAGGTTAGTTTTGAGAGGCAAGGAAGGTGGACGTTTTGCAATTTAAACCAGTGAAAGTAATCTACCATCAATGCCAATTGCTAAATGACAAAGCCACAACGTTTTATAACAAACAAGAGATTAAAATAGT
>JASDQU010100127.1:74562-103083 GCA_032191745.1 Picea mariana
GCAGGGCCACCAAGTCAAAACCCTAAGGGGAGGAGGCTCATTCCAGTGTAGCTTAAGCTAGGCCTCATGATCCTCCCTCTTTCCTTAAGACTCTTTGGCAAAACGGCTAGCTTTAAAACATAAATCTAGGGCTGAAAAGTGTTGTTGGGGCCAAGGCTTTTCAAACCCTAAGAGTCAAAACCTAGGTGTAAAGTCAATTAGGCCTAGGATGTCCTCTTTCTTCAATCTATGTTTCAAATCTAACTCAGAAAAATAAATACTAGTGTAGCAATGGCTAGGCTATATCCTTCTTAATCAAATGGCTAATCAAACTTTTATCATGGGGACATAAAGCAAGGACCTACTTGTGTGCTTGCTCCCTAGGGTTTCAATGATTAAGCATAATAATAACAATGTAACCATACATGTAAGAATTTTAAACTACAACCATTCAATCAAGAAGTTTTGTATGAGAAAAACACTTACAAATCAATGATGAGCTTATCAAACCCTAGTTGTAACACCTTCCAATGATAAAAACACCATATGCATGCCAAAGATAATCCTCCCAAGTGTAGTGCCTCAACTCCAAGAGCCAATAACAAGACAAAAGACTAAAAAAAGAAGCCTCTCACAAGAGAGTGAGTTGTGTTCTCTCCAAAATGAGGCTCAACGTCCTCAATATAAATCATCCAAATGACCTTGAATTACAAAATAGGTCATTAAAAACAGTCGACAAGGCTGACTTAAAATTATTCCATTATTTGTCACATTAAATGCTAAAAATGTCAAAAAATGAGCCTAAAGGGAGACGTCAAGCCCCTCGGAGGGAGACGTTGTCCCTTTTTGGGCATGATCAGCATCCAAGAGGCAAAACATTGGCCTCTCTAGGCCTCCTGCAAGCTGCCACATATGCCACATGGTCCAAGCACACTGCCACATCCTCCAGAAAACATCCAGCCTACCCTGGGTGGCGTCCTGTCCATCAAATCCCTCATCTCATCTGCAGGGGGTGATCCCCCCTAGGTCGATCTCTGCCAAAATGTCCTGGTGAGGACGTCCATTTGTCTTCTTTGTGCAAGGGTTCATCATGACGTTGTCCTACCTCTGCCATCCCAGCAACCATATGATGGGCTCTTCAGCCCCATGGAGGTCCGAGCTAATCATCTCCCCATGTGTATCGATCCTCTGGTACCTGTCCACCGGGCATGGTCCTGCACATCAAAGACTACGCCCTCCATGGGCTCATCAGTCCTAGAGATCATAGCAATGTAAATCATATCTCATCATTAAAGTTATCAAATATATGCATGAAATCCCTAACACATCATCTAAGAGCTCAAAGATATTACACAGATCTACTATACAAAGCTAAGGAAACCGACAGAACAACCTATTGGGCTAATACCCACAAGAGATAGAAAGTTTCCTCAGAAGATCATTCAAGCCATGTTTTATGAGGTGATATGGTTTTTAGGGATGTCTAGTCATAGTAAGACCAAGGGCAGGTGTTATCTGTGGGTGCCTTTGTAGGAGGCGAGCTGTACCTGTCATGGATGCATTTTTTCCAAGCCCTTCATTGCCTTCATTTTTCTTTTATTGCTTTTCTTTCTTTTTTACTTCAAGGTCTGACTAGAGGACACTGCCTTGGCTTGGTGGCTAGAGATGACAGCGTTACCCACTGGTATCTTCGCAGAAATGATAAGGCTGGCTCACGATGAGACCCCCTTTCCTTTGGCCATGCAACCAAAGGTCATTGCCCTGGCTTGGTGACCAGATAGTGGCAATGTCATACTGCTAAATACCTATGAACATAATGGGCCGGCTCGTGATGAGACCTCCCATCCTCTTGGTTAGGTCTTGTTTGTATTATTTTTCTTAGGGTCCCTTTAGTTTCTTATCGAGAGGATTTTTATTGCCTTCTTGGGAATCCCTTGGGCGAAGCATCTCTAGGTTTTATTTCCTATGGATTTTATCTTTTACCAGCTGCTTTTACCCCATGGGCCTTTAGCCCCTTATTCCCACGAGACAAAGTGTAACCCTCAAAGGTCATTCTAATGGCCAGACTAGGGGAGTGGGATGTATGAGTGGGGTATAAGATGTAAATGTGATAAGATGGTGGGAGTGGACGATGGCTCTACAAATCCCCCTTGGTGGCTAACCAAAACCCATGAATATCAGCTTGCTAAGTCACCCAATCAATCACCCCAACAATGGTCAAGTGGATTAGTGTAAGATCCAAGCAGTCATCAGAAATGAAAGGAAACTAATGCATATATAAGAAGGTTATAACGATCAAAGATGACACATACCATGATACCTCGGACTAATTACCTCATGGAGCAAGAGTCCTCTCCGATGCAGGCCCAAGCCAATGGTGATGGAAACTGCTACTGCTGACAGAACAAATCTGACGTAGAAGAGGAGAGATGGGCCCTCCAGGGCCATGCTCAAGTCGATCCCGCTTTCGGTACTCCATGTCTAGGACCTGTGGGCCTCGAGACACGATCTCCTAGTTATCCCTAGATACCGGGGATAACAGGTCCCTCTTGTTTCTTGTAGAGAAGGTCTTTTACTGCTTTCTCAGGATCCCTGGGCAAAGCATCTTGATGTTTTATTTTTAGGATTTTATCTTTTTTCAGTTGATTTGATCTTCTGGGCCTTTATCCCCTTCTCCCAACACGATAAGGTGCAACCCTTAAATGATTGGCCAACCCAATTCCCGGACAAATGTAATGGGATGGATGAGTGGGAGTGAAATGGAAAATGGCAATTATGACGGGAGTGGAGGATGACTTTTCATGAATCCCCCCAGTGGAAATTCAAAACCTATGGACACAGGCTTACTAGGGCATCCTATCACCCCCCCCCTAAACATGGTCAAGTGGACAAGTATAAGATCCAAGCACCCGTTAGAAACAAAAAGAACTAAATGCAAATATTCAAAGGTTTTGGGGATTAGAGTGACACATACCATGATACTTGGACTCATTACCTCATGGAGCAAGATCCATCTCTGCCACAGGACCAAGCTGAGGTGATGGATGTTGTTGCTGCTGACAAAATGGAGGCACTAAAAGAAAAAAAATATGGGCCCTCCAAGGCCATGCTCAATTTGATATGGCTCTCAGTACTCCATTTCTAGGACTTGTGGGCCTCAAGACATAATATTCTTAGTTATCCCTAAAGTGGGGGATAACATTTGGCTCCAACTCGGGGACATGTGCTCACCGTAGAGTGCATGAGAACCTCAACATCTCTGGCATAACCTGTAACCTACTCGATCTCAATACAAACTGTTAGTAATCATTTGGGGTGGTGATATCACCCCATATCATATATATAAAAGATGAGAACAAGCATATGTACAAGTGTGAAAGAAAACTACTCTAGTATGAAATGCAAATGGTATATACAATGAATGCAAATTCCTACCTACTTACCTGCACTTACCTGTTGGCCAGATGTTAGGTGTAGTCAAATGACCAGTGAAACCAATCCAACAATGTCCCACAATACTTTCCTCTGTGCTTCATCATAAACCAAAACAGTGATAAGTTAAGCACAAAAATAACATGGGTTAGAGAATATATCGTATCATCGGAAATCATAAGGTCTAACTCATGGAGGCGGGTGGGAGGGATAAAATCATGCCAAGTCAATCGCTGAGGAGAGTGCTCAATCCACTTTAGGAAGGGATCATGAAAGGTCAAAGTTTCAGAAAACTAACTCATAAGGAATGAAATCTGGCTACCTAGGACATCCTCATAAACTGAAATCATGGAAGGGATTGACAAGGATCTAGAAGACGACTGACAAATTTTCAAGGGAAAGTTGAAAAACTGAGATGACAGACTTAAACTTGTAGTATTCAACCAACCCTTGGATTCTAGGGTTTTCCCCAGAGGAAACTCAATATCAAAAACATATTCCCCAACTACACCTCTAGAGACACAACAAAGTAAAGTAATCAGAGGTGGTCGGAGAAAGTTGTCACAAGGATCGTTCTTCAGGCAAATAATGTCCTTACTCCTATCATGACCTGAGCACGATGGTAGTTGATAATATTCTTCATAGAATGAATCCAAGTTATCATAGGAGTACTCATCAAAACCCTCAAGGTAAGATCGAAAATCATAAGGAAAACATGGTACTAGGTCATCCTTGGGTGTTTGGAAAGTACGGGTAAATATATCATCTCCTTGTTGCCATTGGTTGAAATCAAAAGTATGTTGTGATAATTGTGAAAATAACACTTGGAAATGATTCTAGGAATTTGATATAGTAATCTTTGAAATCTATACTGGAAGTCCCAGACAGTCTCATCTTTAGTTTGTTTTTCATACTCGAGTTTTTTTAGTAATGTTTGGATATCTTCCAATTTCATACCCCAGTTTTTGAGAAAGGTTTCTTCCAACTGTTCCATAGTTGTGATGCTAGCATTGGGGAGGTTGTCATATGACTCCCTAGCGTTTCCATAAATATCGGTAGAGAAGAGATTCATAACCAAATCTTCAGCATCATCACTGATAGGATGGAGTTGAAAGAAAGCCCAGAAATCACTCATGTGATAATCGACTCTTTCCCCATCACTACCAGTGAATCTAGGGAGCCATTTCTCGTACTTCGGGGGAATTTTTTGAGGATATCCCGATATTTTACTCATGTCTAGGGGTTTGAAATTTCCCGGGTCCCATTGAGAAGTCATAGTTGGCTTCGTCATCAGTGGAGTCGCCAGATAATTTTTTTGAAATTATCAAAGAAATAAGGGAATCACCCTTAGTGGAGTCGCTAGGTAAGCTTTGTAAGATAAGGACTTTTGAGGAAAGGCTTACCAAAAAGTGTCATCTTGAGGAGAATTGACTCAGTGTTCCCCAACAACGACACCAAAATTTTATCGCACAGTTTGTAGTTGGAGTAAAGGATGGAAGGAAAAGAGGCAAACTGGTGAAACTGAGACTATCCTACCACTGTCACCTCGATAGGATAACTCTTTCTGTTTAGGGTGGTAGGCCTAGGGGAGCCATCCTCGGTGACCTGGGGTTTCGAGAAGGAAAAGTCTTAAAAGGATAAGTAAATTTTTCGCCCTCACAAGTTACCACCAATCAGAAATTCTGGCTAATCAACCAATAAAGATAAAGATAAATGGAAGTACAAATGATCACCAAGAGTGTACCTGCTCGAGTCAAAGCAACAAGAAAACTATACATGTGCAAGGTCACTTGCTTGGTTAGTACTTCATGTAATCAAATACTTTTTTATATAAATCAATTGACCAATAATACAAGTGAAGAAAATCAATGATATAAACTAGTAATGATCACAATATATCACTTCACAATAAAGGCTAAAGAAGCTTCACAATTATCAATGGCAATTTATCATCAATGTAACAATACTGGAAGCAACGGATTAGCCAATTTTACAATTGCTTTAAAGACACAATCAATGGTGCATGGACATGTTTATAGCACAATTAGACGACGACAACAATCGGGTTAGTAAGTGTTAGTATAAGCTAGGGTTAGAAAGATTTAAAGGTTTGTTCAAGAATATTTAGAGGTTGTGATCAAAGTACTCAAATAAGGTGGTCTAGATTAGTGCATTATTAGGGTAAATGGAGTCAGAAAAGCTACAAAAGTTGAAGGGCCGAAAATGATAGTGGTATGGCTAAAGACAAGAGATTTAATGATGAAGTGTTGCTAAGGCAAGGCCTCACCAATCAAAACCTAGGGGAAAAAAACTCACTAAGGTGTAGAAACCATAGGCCTTAATGTGTTTTCCTCCTTCTTTAGCTCAATGACAAGATAAAAACGTATAGGCTAAAAGAGTAAAGGGTAGAGTGTTGCTATGGCAAGGCTCTAACATCTATCTTCAGCAAATTAAAATGGCTCTTAGCATAACTTGGTAGGGACATGAAACAAGGACACCAACATGTGCTCATTCCTTAGGGTTTGATTCCGCAAATTCCATTAAAATGCAAGAAAAGGATACTATAACCATTCAAATAAAGAAGAATTACAGAAATTCACTTACATTCATCAACCATTCATTAGGAAAAACCCTAGTTCTAAACCTTCCACCAAGAAAATGTAGAAAATAGCCAAGAAAGAGCCTCCTTCAACAAGTGCACATCAAAATTTCAGCCAAGAACCCTAAAGGAGGGCGCAAATTTCAGACCTCACCAAGAGTGAGTGAAATATCATGATCAATAAGAGAGTTTTAGCTCTCTACTTATACAATAGTATTGACCTTAATAAAATTTAGGTCACCAAAAGGCCGACAAGGCCAAAATACATAATAATATTGTTTTACATTAAAATGTCATAATGAAATGCTAATCAAGCAAATAATGAGGACATTATCCCCTTCTAGGGAAAATGTGGCCTCCTAAAGCAAAATGTTGGCCCTTCTTAGGCCTCTGGAAGCTGCCACACGTGCCAATCATGCCATAATTGCCTCCCAATACTCCCATATCGTTGCATGACATCATAAGAGGTCCTGGGTTATGTCATGGGCCTTCCAAGGCCAACTTCCCCTCAGGGGATCTATCTCAGGTTTGTGTCCTAGAGAATGTCTCACATAGATGCAATCATCAACAAGTTCCACCAATGTTTTCATCTCAGCATATAAAAATGTGCTAGAGTATTAAAAATAGTATCAAAGAGAGATCCAATGTCCCAGTTTTTTATATCAAAATAGAATGTATCAATTAGGTACAACCTTGTTATCGTAACTACTAGCCAAAAATCATGAAATGTAGGAAAGAACCATTTCTAGAACAATTGTTGCTTAAGTGAGGCTGGTGCCAATGCCTTCAACTCCCTTGGTTGAAAGATATGTTTCCCAAGCTCCTTGATGGTTTGTACTTCTTATGAGTAGTAGGATATTATGAAAATAGTGTTTTATTCACCTATTGCATGAGTACTATGAGGAAAAAACACAACCATACCACCTACAAACCCATATTTCATTAAGTGAAAAAACCAAATTGAGAGATATTTGAGCCGTAATTGCAAATACAACATGTTGACGCTTAAAAATGAAATGATGAATACTATGCTCGCAAATGATTGCCAAGCTTTATTATTTAACTATATTAATAATAAACTAGTAGGTGGGACCCCCTTGTTAGACTTATGGTGCTATGGTGGATATGTTGCACTTATATTTTGTTTACCTGTGTGATCGTACCAACACAGTCTTCTACAATTCATTTGTTTCAAATCATGGTTTCAAATGTTTTGGTAACATGTGGTGGTTGGGTATTAAAACACGACACTAAATTGCTTTGATGATCTCTGACATAATATGTTAAGACTACCCTGTGGATGAAAGAATTACAATCCAGTTTTGGTTTTAATATTGTATTAAACATGACATTAAATGGTTTGGATGATCTTTGATAGAAGTTAATAATGCTACCCTTTTGGATAAAAGAACTACTCAAGTTCTAATATTGTATTGTTATGACAAAGGATGGATTCTCTTGACCCTTGCTACTATGGTTATGCACCTTTTTTGCGTTTCATAAATGGTTGCACATTGGGTTATGTTCCTAACACATTTTTATTTTAAAGAAGTTTGACATTACCAAGGGGTGGCGCACTTTGCAAAAGTGATATGGCAATGAATATTTGGTTGATTAATGGTATAGTTCTATGGCGAATTGGATTGGCTCGTACTTTGAATTGAATGAATTTCGAAGGGAGAAGGGACGTGTATTTACTGCACGTCACTCAAACTCCCCTCGAGCCCATCACCCTAGTCATTCTTGCATTTTGTTTTGGCTCTGGTAGTTGTTGTTGCTCCGCCTTGTTCGGTCGTGAAGGAGATATACAATATTTTTTTTCCTCTCACATGCTTTTCTAGGTATCGTTTTTCTTCTCTTCCATCCATGATAGTTACTTTTCCCTTTGAATCAACTTTTGGCTCTGGTTGCTCGCAGTCTGTGTGATTATTAAGTTGTTATGATACTTTTGAATTGTGTATTGGTGTTTTTGTCCTTAGTTTATCATGGTGGTGGTTCTAGACTATTGGCATTCTTAAAAGAAATGGTCATGCTCTTCTTGTTGTGTGTAATTCTTGCATGGAATTGTGAATAAAATTTGCAGTGGAGCCTGCTCGGTTATGGATTGGGTTTTGGGTCTAGTCTCTCTGTTGAAATTGATTATCATGGTTTTCCAAAGCTCTGAGTTTTTCAAGTACCCTACCTATGGATTGAAAATACAGGTCTCTATGATTAAGTTTTCCCACGCCATGTTCGTCTTTGTGGCTAGTGTACACACATTATTTCGACCTTGTGGGTTTTAATGAGAACTGATGAAAGATTAAAGTGTTTTGTGCCTTGTCTTGGAAAAACCCTGAGTTGTTAGCCGCTTGTTATAACCTCACCATTTCCTGGTAAACATTACACAGTATGAATTTAATGCCACCCAGAAGTTGATGGAAGCATTATGCATGTGTTTTGGTCGGACACGGGTTTGTGCTTGGTTGCTCATTTTACAACGTTGATTAAAGAGATTGGCTCCATTTTGTTTCCTCTTGGAAATGGCTGTATGTTGTTTTGGAAACCCTTACAGCCGAGAGCATTGTTACATATTATTGTTATGTGGTAAATTGTGATAGGGCATGAGTCGTCTGCGTTATTCGAATACCAAACCCTCTGGTCAAACCACCTGTTCATACCTTCTGCTTGTTGTCTTAAACCCTAAATATTACATTGATATCGTTTTACTCTAGTTCGATGTTTGATGGGAGCACTGTGTGTGCTTGGTTACTTGGGCACGATTTTGTTGCGTTCCTTGTTTGACAATTCTGGAAGAAGTCTGTACACACTTATTTATTTGAATCTTAGGCTCAAAGTATTGAATGTTATTTGGTTAAATCATTGTGTTGATTGTGTTAAAAGGGACACCTGTGTGTGAATTGGTCGAGGCCTGAATAAGAGTTATAATGTCCAGTTTGATTGCGTTGAACAGTGTTGAAATAAATGATGGATATAAATGGTCATAAACACTGTGCATGTTCCTGATGGTTTTAAAGGATTTAGCATTGGAGTTAATGTATGGTTGTGGCTCAAAGGCTATTGTGGTTTCTGATAGAGACTGCAATGTTGTTCATTATGTCTGTCATATAATGATTATATGGATACAAGGGTTGGTGTAATTAAATAATTCTGGGCATATAGATTATTGTTTGGAGGCCAACAAGCAAGTTGTCAACGAAAGTAACAATCTAAATTATTGTTTTGAAAAAGTGAACATTGTTAAACTTTGAAGGTTTGGACACAGACATGTTTTGATTTATTTTGAATTGAACTGTATCCATATCAATTCCCTACCATTCTATCATTTTTTTCTCATTAGATTCCCCTCATAATCCCAATTTTATTTATTGCATCCTTGTTCTGTGAAATAAATTTAGAAGGAAAATTATGTGTAAAAGCGACAAAGGGATAACACAACAAGGGTTGGTGACTGATATTTTGATACTTTATTACACAGTAAATTATTTGATTAATTTTTGAACAGTATTCGTGTATTAATCCCCTATCATTATACCAATTCTCTCTAATTACACTCCCTCCATATTTACCATGAACTCTATCACCCCCTGTTCACTTGACAGTTAATGAATGGTTTGTTATGGTTGGATTTGCATGTATCTTGTGTCAATTCTTGAGCTAATTTTTTATTCATGTAAGCAGAGTGTCATGTATGGTTTATTATGAGCTTCATTACTAACAAACTGCTGCTATAGGATGAGATTTTTTAGTAGGGGAAGCAATGGAAGAAATAACAAAGGTAGGGGAAATTGGAACCGAGGTCCTAGAAGGCCTAGATTTTCCATCCCTTTTGATGTTGATCCCCAAGAAATGAACCAGTTATTTCAAGTTGGGTTCTTTAAATGGATTGGTTGTGGAATAGTGCACCCTCAACCAGAAAGATCTCCTTTCTATACTCAGAACATCCCTGATGTAATATCCCTCGGTCAAACCCAAATGCAAATGTAATCCAAGTATATTTAAGCTAGTGAGTTGTTTAGACATCATTTTTGTAATACACCTTTCATGGCATGGTACGTGCATATATTGCACAGTAAAGTGATGTAGTGTGCACATTTTTGGATACCGCGTGCAATAACTAAAGAGTGCACAACCTTGAGGTCAACGGATACTGCGCGCAGTAACTAAAGTGCGCACAATATTAAGGTCAGCGAACCTTTATCTATATGATATGCATTATAGGTTGGTGAGCCAGTATTGTAAGCCATAATGCTTATGTTTTGGAATTAGGCCAGAGCGCCTAGATGTTAAAGGCCAGTGTGCTTATTTTGTATATGTCTCATGATTAATATAAAATGCATCGCTGCGCGCAGACCAACCATGATAAAAGAGAAGGGGGACTAGATTCCACCAAATAGGGATAGGGAGGGCCTAAAGTTAAGAACAGGGCTAAGCTAGAGAACTTAAAGCTGAAAATAAATATTATATTAATATTTCTTAAAAACATAAAGTATGGATAATTAATTTATCCTAAGTCCTAAAGTAAGGGATAAGTGTATCAGAGTAGCTTCCAACATGACAAGTGTCAAGTTGGAGACATGCATACTTATTTTCGAGACTTAGTTCCTTTGGGGGGATCGACCATTATGGGGGGAAGAGAGGGGTGGAAGAATTGTTGAGAATCTTACCATTTTTCCTTCGACCAACCAATATCCATGATACATTCTGTCAGTCCTTGAGCTATCCTCGTATCTTCTTACCACCAGACCCAAACTAGATCGATAACCATTCATGTTGGTGTACCTGTCAGGTTGGGATCAGGATTGAAGAGGCGGGTTGTCAGGCCTGTGAGAAATTCTCTAAGTGAGAGAATTGTTGGGGATCAATTTCCTGAAGGTGCTAAATTGCAGCTACAACGCTCTGATACTTTCAATCCGGCCTGTTGCTGAAGCCCTGGAAGGGAAGTGGGGCAGCCGAAGGACTGTTGAGCAGAGAAGGGGCACACTTCCTTGGGTGGGACAGGCATGTGGGGAAGGAGAGGCTGTAGGTTGTGGTTGAGTGAAAACCTGAGAGGGAGTCCTTCCGGTTGATTGTGTACCTTTAGCCTGGTTATGAATCCCTTACCTGGGTGGAGTCTAGTCCCAGCTCAAGGGTGACTCACTGTTGAGAGTGATGAACAGTATAGTCTAAGGTTGGGAGGTTCGTGGACGGTTTGGACGCAGTTGGTGACATTCCTAACAAGATAAGTACCGGTTATGTGAAGAATTTACATGCTGCATTGTCATTTATGTGTTATTTTATGGGTTTTATTGCATGTGTGATCATAATTGTCTGTATGTTTAAGGGTATACCCCTGTGTACGTTGCATGTCTATGTTTACTGTTAATTCAGCCTGAAAATCATATATTTACAGAATGCAACTGTTTGTTTATGCTTTATATGTGAAGCTTCCACTAGAGCGTTGTATGTATATGTTTAATTTCATGCAGTTCAATATGTATGTATGCCTGTGTGTATATATATGTATTTGAAGAGAAAAACGTTATGTGACATAGCTCAGTTGAATAATGGGTTGTTACAATATGTTTTCAGAACTAAGTTAAGTGTCTGAGTAGTGACATTCCCTACCCTATTGGTGGCTGGGGGGGTATGTTACAGTATGGTATTAGAGCGTCAGTTTTCGACACTAAGCCTGAATGGGCCAAACAAGTCGAATGGAGACGTGATTACAGTATGGTATCGATTACAGTATGGTATACAATATATTTGCATTCGTGGAAAATTGAGCCACCGCGTGGAAGAATAATATGTAGGGATGCGCGCGTTAAATTTAGCATTGCACGGAGTGCATGCACATAGTAAGGGTGCACGTGGTGTGCGCAGTATGGTAAGGCATAGTGAAGTTTGGTTGGTGCACACACAGTATGAGTATGAGTTGTATTTCTACAATGCAGGCAAGGGTGCGCGCAGGTGGTTGTGCGTGGTAGCGACAGATTATTCGATGGGGGCATACAGATTATTGTATGCAGTAAGGCATATTGAACTTTAGCACAGTGCAATGCATAGAGTGAAATGCATATGGAATATCTGAGTACGATACAGAAACAGTGCACAGTGGATATTGGCGCGCAACGCAAAAGTAGTGCATGCAAGTTATTGGGCAACGAAGAGGAAAGGTATAGTAGATACAAGTGCATGGAAGCGATTTAACTTATATTGCACGATAAATAAATGTACACAGGTTGAATTTTATGTGCGCAAAAAAATCGTCTGAAAGGCTAATTAAGACAACGAGCTTGAGGTTAATACAAAATTTACATAGTATTCAAAGAAAGAGAAATACACAACTGCATTGAAGTATTATTTAAATTGAGTCAAGCGAGTGAGATGAATTCTGAGTTTTGTTCAGACAGTTGAAAGTGAAATACAAGTTACAAGAAGACACATAATATTAAAGGAAACAAGATTCATATCACCATGAGTTAGAATCTTGTCATAAGCAATACAAAATCCTCTTATGCGCTTATATATTCATTTAAAATCCAAAATTACAAAAGGGGATGATTCAAAATAGAAGTTGCCCTATTTAAAGAGATCGTACAAGAACAGGTCTATCATCTCCAGATTTCCTTACCTTTGCTACCATCTGTCCAAAAATCGTTGAAATATACTCGATTTTATTTGAGGGCTCATTTCAGCATAGCTAGCTCCTCCTTTAAAGAATCTAACCAGACCAGTTTATTCTCTCCAACACTTTCAGCCGCTTCAGTGACGGGTTCTTTCTTCTGTCTCTTGCTTCGTTTCTTCTTAGCAGCTAGTCTGTTGATAACCAGATCTCTCATGATTGGATTTATCCCGATTTCTAATCTCGAATCAGTAACAGGTACTGTGTGAAATTTAGTCTCCAGTATCTGCGTGACTAACTTTTCCTTCGTACTCACAGGAAAATTTAGCATGTTGTCTGAATAACCAATCTCATTGGATTTAACTGGGTCCATATACCTCAGTTGTGTGGGCACTGAAATAGTTTTGCAGAGATGAGAAGTTCAAACCAATTTGGAGACTACTCACTGATGGATAAGATGATGCTTCCATACCCGAGAGTTGGTAATTATAGAGCCTCAATCATGAATCACTGACATACTTGTGCACAAGTACGATGGGTTGCCATGCTCGGCTAATCCATTTCAAATGATTAAACTTTTTGAGTTCGTTACATGGCGGCGTTCACCTAACTTCAAACGGTTGTGATGTATTGAGTGATTGAGACAGAGTGATTTGACTAGCCATCACCCATCCCATGAATGGTGGAGTTGACATATTGAAGCACGTGACGTCGGAACTTATGCAAAAGTGGTTTCAGAAAACCGCCTTTCGCCTAATGTATCTCTGTGCGATGATGTAGTTCTTACTAAGTTCTCAAAACTTAGGTCTTGTCTAAGAATTGTCATGGTGGCAACACCAAGAAATCAGAAAGGATAATTCTGATATATTTATTGAGCCGAAATAGTTCATATTTCTCATGGATTGTTGTTTTAGTTAACCTAATAAGTTTTAATGGATGCACATTTTGTAGAATTAACAACAACTAGATCAGATCAGATCAGTACCGAATCCATAAGAATGGAAGAGACATGGGGAAATTACAGTCAACAAGATGAGAGCAGAGGGATGAATGTCCATTTGGACATTGAAGGAACAAACTCCAATGGACATGGAGAGGAAAGGGATGGAAACCTGAATATGGTAGAGACCATTAAAAATTTGCAAAAGGATGTCCAAAGCCATAAAGATGATAATGAAAGGCTTATGAGAGACAAAGAGCAACAGGATGACTTCAACATGAAGTTATTGCAAAGTTTGAACATAATAGAAAAGAAATTGGAAAAAGAAAGTGACTCAAGCAAATCTGGAAGTCACAAACCTTCGGATGAGAAAAAGAAATCATGAAGTGTTAGCAGACACCACCATCACTCCCCGGAGCATTCCAATAAAAGAGTAGGTAGCAGCACAATTCCATCCCCTGTCTGACAGCATAAGAGGTCTGGGGTGGATGAAATATGAGGAGAAATGAACAAAATCAAACCTCCTACATTTGATGGTGAACAAAAGAAGGATGAAGATGAAGAAACATGGTTTTTGGGCATGAGAAAGTATTTTCAATTACACAATTATTCTTCTCATGCAGAGGGTAGAATTTCCATCTATCAACTCAAAGAAAATACATCCATGTGGTGGGATCAGCTTGTGCAGGTACAACACATTAAAGATAAGAGTGTTACTTGGAGGGAATTTAAGAAGTATTTTGAGAAGAAATACTTGACTAAGAGATATTATGACAAGAAAATGAAAGATTTCTTTGAACTCAAAATCAGAAGCTTGACCATAGATGAATATGAAAGAATATTCCTAGAACTGCTGAAGTACGTCTCTTTCATCAAGGGTGAGACCGTTAAAATTCAAAGGTATTTGAGTGGATTTCTAGCGTTCATCAGTGACGAAATACAGTATGATGATCCCAAGACATTGGAAGAGACCATAAGGTGAGATAAATGTATATATGATCAGCAGAAAGCAAGGCCAACTTTCCAAAAATCTTGGGAAGACAAAAAGAAGTTCAAGGTGGATCAGAGGAAGAAAGGATTTAAATCACCATTCTTCAAAAATAGGCCACAGGGACCACAAACTCCTAAGGAGCTCCAAATGATAGAGGTAGAAGGCCAAATGCCAAGGCAACCACCTATTCAATGTTGGGGTTGTAAAGGAGATCATAGATTCAGAGATTTTCCTCACAGAGGTGAAAAAGGAAGGACTGTTTATAATGTACAACAAGTTGAAACAGTGGAGGACATGGGCAGAAATGTGCTAAGGATCTATGCAGCCAACAAGCAAGTAGAATATCAGTCACACATGATAGAAGTGGAAGGTATGATTAGCAACCAAACCATTGTTATTTTAATTGATTCAGGAGCTAGTCATAGTTATATAGATCCTAAGATGGTAGAAAGTTTACAATTGCCAAAAAGCAAGCATGGAAAATCTTTGTTGGTACAGCTGGCTACAGGAACTAAAAGAAAGGTTAATGAGATGGTTAAGTCATGTCTCATGGACATGAATGGATTGAACACCAAGGCAGATTTGAACATATTACCTTTAGGTTCCTATGACTGTTTAATTGGGATGGATTGGTTGGACCCACATCATGCTCTATTGGATTGTCATAACAAAAAAATCATTTTCTTGGATGAAGAAGGGAACCAAAGGAAAGTGCAGGGAATGTCCAGGGCAGTAACCATTAGAGAAATTTCAGCAAGGCAGCTGAAGAAATGTTATAGAAGAGGATGTCAAATATTTGCAGCTCATATGGAGGAGACACCTAAAGACAAGGTGCCAAAATTGGAGGATTATGTAGTCCTGAAAGATTTTGAATATGTATTCAAGGAAGTACCAGGACTACCCCCAAAGAGAGACATTGATTTTTTCTATAAATTTGACACCAAGAGCAGCTCCCGTGTCAAAGACTCCTTACAGAATGAGTACACCAGAATTGAAGGAGTTGCAAATGCATCTTGAAGAACTTCTGAAAAAGGGGTATATGCACCCAAGTGTATCACCTTGGGGTGCCCCAATCTTGTTTGTGAAAAAGAAAGATGGAACGTTAAGATTATGCATTGATTTTAGACAGTTGAATAAAGTGACTGTAAAGTACAAGTATCCCCTACCAAGGATCGATGATCTTTTTGATCAATTGAAGGATGAAAAGATCTTTTCAAAGATAGATCTCAGATCGGGATACCATCAGGTAAGAATTAAGGAGGAAGATATCAACAAGACCGCCTTCAGGATAAGGTATGGTCATTATGAGTTCACAATGGTGCCATTTAGGTTATCAAATGCACCAGTTGTTTTCATGTGCTTAATGAATGGTGTTTTCCGAGAATATTTAGACAAGTTTGTCATTGTCTTTTGGATGAAATTCTTATATACTCTAAGTCAGAGGAAGAGCATGAACATCATTTGAGGATGGTGTTGCAAGTATTAAGGGAGCATCAGATGTATGAAAAATTGAGCAAGTGCTCATTTTATCAGCAACAAATTCATTATTTGGGGCATATCATCTCAAATGATGGGATAGTAGTGAATCCTGAGAAGATAGAATCCATTAGAGAATGGTCAACACCAAAGAATGTGACAGAGGTTAGATCATTCATGGGCCTTGTAGGCTACTATAGGAGATTCATTGGAGGATTCTCAAAGATAACACACCCAATCACTTCCTTGCAAAGAAAGGGTATGAAGTTTCAGTGGACGTCAGACTGTGAAAGGAGTTTCCAACATTTGAAACAATTATTGACAAGTGCTCCAATACTAAGGATTGCAGACCCAAATGAAGATTTCATTGTATGCATAGATGCATGTAATGAAGGACTTGGTGGAGTCCTCGGTCAAAATGGATTTGTGATATTTTATGAATCAAGGAATTTGAAGGAGCATGAAAGAAACTATGCCACTCATGATTTGGAGTTGGTAGCCATAGTGCATGCCCTGAGGAAATATAGACACTACCTCATGGGGAAAAGGTTTGAGCTAAGAACATACCACAATAGTTTTAAATATTTATTTAATCAACCAAATCTAAATGCTAGGCAAAGCAGATGGTTAGAATTTCTAAGCGAATATGAATTTGATATAAAGCATATCAAGGGGAAAGAAAATAAAGTAGTTGATGCACTCAGCAGGAAGGTGCATGAACTACGTGCTACAATCATCAACATGTACCAAACTGATGTTAAAAGCAAAATTATGGAGACTGCAAATACAGACCTGCAATACAAAGAATTGATAGCAAAATTACAACAAGGTAAGACACCACAAAAGATGGATATTTATAAGTTGGGAGTAGATGGAACACTGCTGCACAAGAACATAATTTTTGTACCAAATGTCTAGGACTTGAAACGTATAATTTTGCATGAGATGCATAATGTTCCTTATGCAGGGCACCCTGGATATCATAAAACCGTAGCAGTGGTCAAGAGCCAATAGTTTTGGCCAGGTATGAAGAGAGAGATAGCATAATGCATCACAAGATGTATGGAATGCCAGAAAGTTAAAGCAGAACATAGGCACCCAACAGGATTGCTACAACCTTTGCCCATTCCTGAATGGAAGTGGGAAGTGGTGACAATGGATTTTATTATGGGATTGCCCAGAACAAGCAAGCTACATGATTTGATTATGGTGGTGGTGGATAAGCTTACGAAAGCTACCCATTTTATTCCACTAAAAACTACTCACAAGGCAGCAAATGTCGTTGATATTTTCACGAAGGAAGTGGCACGATTGCGCGGAATTCCTAAAACGATTGTGTCTGACAGAGACCCGAAATTCACCTCAAATTTCTGGAAAGGATTGTTCAAAGGATTCAGAATGAATCTGAACTTTAGTACAACTTACCATCCTGAGTCTGATGGACAGACGAAGAGGGTGAATAGAGTGATAGAAGGTATGTTGAGAATGTATGTGATGGATAAACCATCAAAATGGGAAGACTACCTACATTTAGTAGAATTCGCTTACAATAATGGGTATCAGGCATCATTGAAGATGAGCCCATTTGAATCACTTTACGACAGAAGGTGCAATACTCCAGTAAGCTAGGATAACCCAGTTGATAAAACAGTAGTCGGGCCAGAGTTGCTCAAGGAGATGGAGGACCAAATGTTAAAAATTAAGCAGAATTTGAAAGCTACCCAAGACAGATAGAAAAGTTATGCTGATAAAAACAGAATCCACAGAGAATTCAAAGTGGGTGATCATGTTTTCCTAAAAGTGAAACCTAACAGGAGTTCCCTGAAGTTGGGAAGCTACGCCGAGTTGGCAGCCAGATTTTGTGGACCATTTGAAATCCTAGAGAGAATTGGTCTAGTTGCTTATATGATTGCATTGCCTGCATCTATGTCTATTCATAATGTATTCCATGTATCATTGCTAAATAAATACATACCTGATGCTAATCATGTTATTGATTGGAATGTTATTCAGGTGAAGCAAGAAGGCGCTTTCCAAGTGCATCCGGTGCGCATTTTGGACCGGAAAATAAAACAACTCCGGAATCGAGCCATAGTGCTTGTAAAGGTCCAATGGACCTGGTACGGACTTGAAGACACTACTTGGGAGCATGAGGATGCAATGCGGGTAGAATACCCGCATCTTTTTGAAAAAACATTAAAAATTGTGTTGTATATGGGTACATGATGCACTGAGGACAGTGCATAAATAAGGGGAGGGGATTGTAATATCCCTCGGCCGAACCCAAATGCAAATGTAATCAAAGTATATTTAAGCTAGTGAGTTGTTTAGACATCATTTTGTAATACACCTTTCATGGCATGGTGCATGCATATACTGCACAGTAAAGTGATGTAGTGTGCACATTTCTGGATACCACGCGCAGTAACTAAAGAGCGCGCAACCTTGAGGTCAGCGGATACCGCACACAGTAACTAAAGTGCGCACAATATTAAGGTCAGCGAACCTTTATGTATATGATATGCATTATAGGCTAGTGAGCCAGTATTATAAGCTGGAATGCTTATGTTTTGGAATTAGGCCAGAGCACCTAGATGTTAAAGGCTAGTGCGGCTATTTTGTATATGTCTCATGATTAATATAAAATACATCGTTGCGCACAGACTGACCACGATAAAAGAGAAGGAGGACTAGATTCCACCAAATAGGGATAGGGAGGGCCTAAAGTTAAGAACAGGGCTAAGCTAGAGAGCTTAAAGCCGAAAAGAAATATTATATTAATATTTCTTAAAAACATAAAGTACGGATAATTAATTTATCCTAAGTCCTAAAGTAGGGGACAAGTGTATCATAGTAGCTTCCAACATGACAAGTGTCAAGTTGGAGACATGCATACTTATTGCCGAGACTTAGTTCCTTTGGGGGGATCGACCATTGTGGGGTGAAGAGAGGGGTGGAAGAATTGCTGAGAATCTTACCATTTTTTCTTCGACCAGAGAACCAATATCCGTGATACATTCCGTCAGTCCTTGAGCTATCCTCCTATCTTCCTACCACCGTACCCAAACCAGATCGATAACCATTCTTGATGGTGTACCTGTTAGCTTGGGAGAGGGATTGAAGAGGCGGGTTGTCAGGCCCGTGAGAAATTCTCTAAGTGAGAGAATTGTTGGGGATTGATTTCCTGAAGGTGCTAAACTACGACTACAACACTCTGAGACTTCCGGTCTGACCTTTTGTTGAAGCCCTGAAAGGGAAGTGGGGCAGTCGAAGGACTGTTGAGAAGAGGAGGGACACACTTCCTTGGGTGGGACAGGCATGTGGGGAAGGAGAGGCTGTAGGTTGTGGTTGAGTGAACACTTGAGAGGGAGTCCTTCCGATTGACCGTGTACCTTTAGCCTAGTTAGGAATCCCTTACTTGGGTGGAGTCTAGTCCCAAATCGAGGGTGACTCATTGTTGAGAGTGATGAACAGTATAGTCTAAGGCTGGGAGCTTTGTGGACAGTCTGCACACAGTTGGTGACATTCCTAACAAGATAAGTACCGGTTATGTGAAGAATTTACATGTTGCATTGTCATTTATGTGTTATTTTATAGGTTTTATTGCATGTGTGATCATAACTGTCCATATATTTAAGGGTATACCCTTCTGTATGCTGCATGTCTGTGTTTACTGTTAATTCAGCCTGAAAATCATATATTTACAGAATATAACTATTTGTTTATGCTTTATATGTGAAGCTCCCACTAGAGCGTTGTATGTATATGTTTAATTGCATGCAGTTCAATATGTATGTATGCATGTGTGTATATATATGTATTTGAAGAGAAAAATTTTATGTGACGTAGCTCAGTTGAATACTGGGTTGTTACAATATGTTGTCAAAACTAAGTTAAGTTTCTGAGTAGTGACATTCCCTGACCTGTTGGTGGTCAGGGGGTTATGTTACACCTAAAATTCATGCTCCTCTACATGTGTCCTTGCAACCGGAAGTCCCTGCAAATGATGGATGGAAAGAGATTGTCAACCCGCCTGTCTCTCACCATCATGGTTGGACCACTATGTCATTTCCTTTGCCACCACTTGTCAACCCCAATGTCCATATTGTCCGTGCTAATTCGCCTATTCAATCTTCACATGCTAGTAAGAGACTAAAAACTGATATTCCCCAACCTATGCAAGATACGGGAAAATCAGTTGCCTCCCCTTCATCCCCCTCTGATGATTCCTCAAAATATATATCCTCCTGCATGCATTTGAAGGATGATTGTTCCCATGTGATCAATGAGATACAGCCTCAAGGGCCTAACCAATCACGGGCTACTTCCGGGAAATCAAAGGGAAACAACAGTGAAAAAAGAAAAATTGTCTCACAAAGTGGCAAATATGGTTTTTAGATTATGTTTTTATGATTTCAGTTGATGAAGACAGTGCTAGTGGTTTTCAGAATGTTTGGAAAACAAGCTCTATTTTGGTATTTTGTGGATGATGTGGATATTTATATATTTTTGGATATGATATTAATTATTTCTGATATTCAAATATCTAGTTTGAAAGATATTTATGGGAGCTACAAGGGTGGCATATGGTTAAAATGATTTTCCTTTTTGTGTTATATTTTATGATTTGAAAAGAGGAAATGACGGGAGTCAAAAGGGGTCCCACCTACCTAGTTATTATTAATTAAATAACCTTAACTATATTATTATTATTATTTACTTCTCCTAAACCAATTAGTTAAGTCAAACTAACTTAACTAAAGAAAGTAGTTGAAATACTTCAACTTATTTGGAAAGAATAAAAGTTGAATGAGAAGAGGAGAATAGAAGGAGAAAGTAAGACTAATTTTTTCTCTTTGGTTGCATGAGATAGTTTCATTTTTCATTCATTTCTGAGTTTATTCAAAGCCTAATTATTTTTTTGACAGCAGGGTCTTATTGTAGAGAACAAGTTTCAAGACTGAACCAAACTTTTCAGACACTTGTTTTAGAGGTGTTGATCCATGCTTGATAGTCTATGTATTCGTATGTTTGTGAATCACGTTTCATGGCTGATAAAAGATATCTTGCAGAGTCAAAATGGCAATAGTTTGTGGCAAGCTAATCCAGATTATAAATTTCAGTTTTACTTGATTGTAGGGGTTGTTTTGTATGATATTCATTGGGGATTTCTAAATTAGACTTTGGTCCATGCCCTCGCAGGGGTTTTGTAAAGAGAAAACACTTTTGATATCTTAGAATGAAATAAAATCATATTGTTATTCTGTCTCATATATGTGTATTTATGACTTGGTTACTTTTTTCTTTTTGAGCTCCATATTTTCTTTATTATAAAATCTGTGTATATTACAAAAAATTGTGTTAACTTTATTTTATATTGCAACATTCTTTTCATTAATAAATCAACCTCAATCCTAGTAATTAATATTTATGGATTGGGAGAATATTTTTGAGGCTATAAAACCCAGGGTGACATTCCTGACTATCTTGTCCTAGCCAGGCAAGATTTGAAAATAATTGAGTAAGGTAACTCATACCTTTTCCTCAGTGCGACCCATGCATCTCAATAAGTAATTTATTGAGGGTTCACTCATGCTCATCATTGTGAGACTCGCCCATTGCAACTTTGGAGAATACATCTATCTCATTAATGGAAATAATCAAAGGTGCATCCTTCTCATCTCTTGCGAAGAGGTCACGCACGTGAGAAGCACCCATTCCAACATACCACTCCAAAAACTTACTAGTTGAACATCATGAATGTGAGCATGGAGGTTGGAGATATTTGAATGCAGGGAAATAAGATGGATGTGGAGGATTCAATGCAAAGGATAAGTGCAAGGGAAGGTGGAATGTGAGATGCAATATTTTTGCATTCCACATTGGATATAGAAATTCTAAATTGTGGGATGTGGAGACATGTGGAAGGATGTGACGTAAAGACTCTCACATTCTACCTTGGATGTGAAATGTAGTAGTATGGGTTAATATGGAGTGGTTTGGTTTGGCTATTCAACATGTATGAGAAGGCCTCTTGAAACACAAGGGAACCATCTTATAATAAGGATGGCACATGAGGCCAAGGTTTAATCCTTTTTAAATGAACATGATGACTTGAAGCTTGAGTTTCAATTGAGATTAGCCATAGAAAAAATCATTAACAAGAGAGTGCCTTGTGTTTTTTTATCTTTTGAGGTTTTTTGTTTGCAAAATAAATTACGAGGAAAGAACATTGTTAGCTTTTGGGTTATTCTAAAATTGTTTATGTAGTAAAAATTGATAGATAAAAGAGATAATCAAACATAAAACATAAGATATAAACCTTTAACTCCAAAGATACCAAGACATTCACCATAGACAACATAATAATATAGAGAGAAGAACCCTTAAGGTAGGGTAACACTATTAAATACTCCTTATGGAAGGAATCGTTCTACAAGCCATGCTTGCTACAAGACAATATAATTCAACACACATCCAATACAATGATACTCGTGTGTATTTATACTATATCTTGAGTATTCCTAGGGGTTTTATGCCAACTATCCCTTATTATTATATTTTTACTTTTAATCACATATTGGGCCTATTCCAATATTATGGGCACATTACATTCATTATCCCCTTAGATAACTCCCTAGGTACATTACATTCCATCCCCCTTGGCATGTTTCACCCTTGAAACATGAGAATAAGCCATATAATATGACCTACTGAGAAATATTGTCAATTGGTGCCATGCACAAGCATCTATCCATCCCAGTGAAATATGGACATGGGGTCCAATTATGTCCTTTTCACGAGCTTGATTTTTGTTTCTTCTCGGGATCCATATCTTCGCTCCACTACTCTAATTGATTTTGGTCCTCCATGTGCCTCCATATTGGTTTCCTCTTTGGTTCCATGTTGATCCAAAATATGTTTGTTGACTTCAAGATAATCGTTGATCTGAGGACCACGTGTCCCTCTACTACCAATGACCCAGATTAACTTCGGGCTCCGGGAATTTGGAGAATTAGTCTCCTTTACTAAGAACACGCAACATCCGTCAAACTCACGAAGTCCGAAATACTCGAGGGGTTAACCCTCACGCTTCTTCTCCAAACCCAACGATCGTGAAAGAATTTGGTTCCTCTTGAATGGATCTCGTCCACTCGTCCTCCAAATATAGGAATCCTCCCTTTCGAGACCTAAATCTTTCTATCTTTCATGAGCTTGAGACTTAGGAAAGTCTCTCGCGCATTCCTTGTGCTCGCTCACCGTGAGAACCTTTCAATGCTTCACTAAGTGTTGGCCCTGCACACTGTGCATGGGTCTCTCCTTCGAGATTTAATACTCATACGAGTATATGTGTATTCTTTGCACCAGGATTACAGAAGAGAAACAATTTGAAACTTATAGAATATCAAAGGTTCATTTGTTAAACTATAAAATGTGCACACATGCATATAACTTTGAAAGTATATAACATAAAATTACCCAATTAACTCAGAGATAAGTAAACTCAGACACTCAAAACATGCATTTCAATCTAAGTGCACAGGGTAAACGAAGCACTTATCTATTACAATTGATAAACAACCAACTGACTGTGGGTTTTATCCTCTCCATCCAACCGTAGGCTCAGAGACATTCATTCTTAGCGCTCTAGCCACCCCCGTTCCAAACCATGATATCACTAGGGAACTTTTGCAGTTTTGTGGAGATTCTTTCTCTTTCACGACCTCTATTGGGTTTATTAGATGCTCCCTCAACATCAAGCTCGTGACCTTTTTCTCAAGTCCTGTTTTCTACAAATTTGTAGAGATCCTTTCTCTTGTTATCTTCAGTAACCATATCAACTTAATCTTCCCATTATTCTTCTCAGTTGGAAAGCCTCACACATTCTTCCTCTTTTCTTCTGCATATTTGGGTCACGCCTTCCCTCTCCTGGTGTCTCTCCTTTTTGACTGTTTGCACGTGTATTATTCTCATGCCTTTCTCATCTTTAGGAAGGTTATGGACCTGTCTTGTTCCTTCTGTTAGAAGGAAAATCGGGTCAGTCTAGGCCTACAGTAAAAACTGCCCTCTTTGGTACTTTGGGATGATAGTGTTCTGTCTCCCCAGCCAGACCCTCCATGCTTCCATTCATTGGGGTGGTTGATGGTTCAACTACCAATCCTTTTATTAATAACCGATTTCTCCTTGGGATCAAGATGAAGCTTATTATTTCAGCAAGGAGAAATTTGGGTCATTTTGACATAATGAACCCTCTCCACAGTTTCCCCATTCTTTTCCTCTAGTGATATCATGGCCAATACTTCAAGGCTTCACCCTAAAGTCAGTCGTTGGAAATATACACAATAATAAATTTACATTGTTCTCATGCCATAGCATGGTGGTCATAATTAATGATTAATTACAAGTTGGGGGAAACAAGGGTGTTACAATCCCCTCCCCCTTAAAAAGGAATATCGTCCTCGACGTTCTTTCTCAGTAACACTTGTCATGTCTTTTTCATTCAGTTGTTTCAGAAATATTGATTTTGTTTCTTGGTTAGGTCCTTTCCAGACTCTTGGCCTTCATCACCTGCCTCCAATAATCCTTGACAAAAAGAATATTAATCACAATTTCACGCAGACACATTTCATTGTTGTGCAAAATTCAAGAGGAAACATTTCAAAAATATAGCAAAATACTTATCTATGCAATTTATGGATTCACATCCACATGGTTGTCTTGTTATATTGGCTCACTCTTTTTCCTAGACGTACCCATTGTGTGCCTGATCGCAATCGATAGTTTATAAGAATTATGAAAGTCTCCTCTTCCTTGCGGTCACTCACCCTCTAGGCCTAGGCTCATGCATCCCCTTCTCTACTATATAGTTCCTTGGGCGATCCATCTTGCCTTGCTAAGGATTTCTCACACAAGAATAATTTCAAATACTTCATTGAGCTTTACAGTCGAGGCATCCCTCAGACTTTCTCTGTCGAGGCGTCTCTCCAAATTTGTTTTCCACAAAACAACATATTCTAGGTGATCATGGATTACCACAGGGTTCCCTTGTCCCAATCAATATCCTTTTCATACTTTCCATCTTGACAACCTTCATTTGTCCTCCCTAGACATATCTTTTTCATCTCACCTATATCACATGTATACATAAATTATGAGATATTATCATCAATTTAAAATTCATATTTTTCTTTCAAATCCGTCACCCACAGATTTCCAAATTCCACAATTTTGTTTTTGGATATGTTCCACACAGGAACCAGATTCACAAGTATGAGATTTTTCTTCCCATATCAGTCTGACTCAGCAAGAAATTGGTCTTCCTTATGGCTTACAACACTGCCATATCCAAGACCCTTTCTTCCTACAACTTCAACATTCCCCAGCCAAACAAATTGTTAGTTTTCATGCACACTATATTTTTATTGCACACTTGTAGTGGCTCACAAACAATTTCAGAACTGTGCATACTAACATTTAAATTCATTTGATCAAGAAGGAAATACCATTCCTCACAATTTGGCTCAATAGACAATTGTTCTTCCTTATGGGCTTATAACACTTCCATATCCAAGACCCTTTTCTTCCTCCAACTTCAACATTCCTCAGCCAAACAAATTGTTAGTTTTCATGCACTTTATATTTTCAAAACTATGCATACTAACAGTCCAAGTTATTTTCATCTATTCAAGGATACAAAGAAAAAGGAAATATTAGTATTTATGTATGCATCCTTTCAACATACTAAATTTTCCAAATGCAATTCAAATATCAAATGTCTTTAATCAATGTGCCAATATTCATTGTCACATTCACACCCAATGCAACCTTGCATTGATTTCAAGTTTGCCACACTTTATGACAAGCACTTTGCGATGGTGTGTTGGAGCTTAACCAACATCTTCACCATAAGGATTATTCATTCTCGTTCATTATTGCAGCATGACTTTATTTCCTACTACAGACTGATCATGATCCCAAATTAGTACACCTGAAATTAAAAGTTGCTCTTGAATGCACCCAAGCATTCTTCCTTCATTAGTAGCCAGGCTGCCAACACTCATGGCCACCCAAATTTGCTTTTCTTTAACACCTATACAATGTAATTAAAATATTGGAAGGTCCTCCTTCCTCAATGGAAAATCCATTGTCTACCCTTTATGCAAACATGCATTTCCTCGAAGCAATTCCATGCAATGGGATAACTATGAGCACCTTTATTCCCAATCTACCTAGATTGGTCATTGTAACCATGGTGCTATTTACTCATGCATTTTCTTGCAAGGATTATAACTCATCCTTTACTGGCATAAAATTCCTCTCTCTATTTCTCAGATTCTTCTTTCCTGAATCTTACCCCGCTTGGGTAGCAATAGCGTACAACAACCATTCACAATTATTTTCATAACTTTAAGATATTGAAATATTTTCAGAAGGAATTCTTACCAAATTCCTTCATTCCTTATGCCACATAGGTATGGAAATTTTTATACCTTCTCTGGCTGCTAGCACCCTCTCTGATATTACCTCATCAATGGTTCTTTATGGGGACTTTTAAAGTTCCTTCAACAATCTTTTAACAACAACCTTTTCATAGTCATCCTTTGCTTGAGGTTGTCCATCATTGGAAATTGTCTTTCTCAACATATCCAATTCCTTTCTACACATGTCATACATCATAAATATATTAGTTGTTATAAAAAATTAAAAAATGCATGTATCATAGTATTCTAGTCAATAAAACATTTTCAGATAGGCACTTCATCCCATTATCCTTAATGTTTTCATGAGTGCAACACAAACAATTATCAATTGTTTCTTCAGTCATACAACCATCATCACTATGGTGTCAAAACATTTACTTTTATCATCACCAGTTTCTCATTCCAGAGAAAATATAATATACAACAAGAAATGAGTTAAGGGCTCTTCCCCCTTTCTAACTCCTTCTACATAGTCTGGGACTTTCATTCCATCCAAGTTACTCCAAGGCCTTACTAGCTTTACTTAACATGACTCATCCAAGCCTATTCATTTAATCATACTCAAGGGTTTTTTTTCCTTTTACCAGTTGTACTGGTTTCCACAACTGCTCTTTTAATACCTACAACTCTGTAAGCAATTCAGATTTTTTAAAGTGAGAAAAGTATTCCCCTTTTTCCCCTTCTTTGCTTTTGCAATTTACTCTTTGTTGGTATCTTCCTGCTCTTTTCCTTGAGCAGCCTTGGTTAGGCTTCACCCTAACCTTTTGGATACATCAACATGCTTTAATAGAAAAAATTTTGTTCATAATGAATCATGAACCTGTGCATTATGCACATTACCATTCAGTTATCAAAATAGTCAACATTAATTTGTTAATCTTCCATTCATGCATGATGTTTTAAAATGTAAACCAAGATATATATATATATATATATATATATATATATATATATATATATATGCTAGTAACCCGTTGCTCAATTCTCAACAGTCATTAAGGTTGTGACTATGTTCTCCTAACAGAGTCTTCACACAATTCCTCCATAGGGAAATCCTTAAGCATGAAAATTCCTTATTTCATATCCTTCACTATCTGGGATAGCCTCAACCTTGAGTTATCTTTAATTGTTTACCAAATATTCCATAAGTTATATACACGTGCATCTTGGTTATGCCTCCAGATTATTTTTCCACACATATTCCTTGTTTTGTTAACTTACATCTATGATGAACTTAACCACATGCATAATCATAAGCCTATGTGTATCTACCATAGGTATATTTTGCAGCTCACATACATATTTTCATTGAAATTATTTAACTCATGATTGTTCACAATTGTCCTCATGTGGTCCTCAAAGGCATAATCATGTTTCCTTTTATCATGACAAGAAAGCATCCTTGGTCATTTACTCTTTCATAATATATGTGCATCACTTGCACATTTAATATCATTCATTCATATCTATTTGGCCTTATTATCAGCCTTCATATCAAGCAACCTCACATCACATCAAATTCATGCACTCAAGTTGTTGGATTATTGAGAGGGGGGGTGAATCAGTAATAGAACAATTTAATTCCTTTTTAACCATATAATCCAAGTGTTATATCAATGAAGCATTATCATCCAATAACTGCAGAGTAAATAAGAAATGAATAAATGAACAATCATACATATACACAGTACACCAGTGTTTTACGTGGAAACCCAAATCGGGAGAAAACCACAGAATATTTTTTCTTATATGTCTTGAAGAATTACATTCAATGGAAGCACCAACTTCCTTTGTTTTCTAGCTGCAACTAGAAGGAAGCTCCAACCCCCTAGTTTCTCAGGCTACAACCCGAGGGAAGCTCCAACTCCCCAATTCTCTGGCTACAACCAAAAGGAGGCTACAACCCCCAATGTTCTCTGGCTACAACTGGAACGTGGCTACAATCACTTGTCCTTGCCTCGTCCTGCTACCCTGAAGTAGAAGTAGAATGATGGAACCACTGTCACACTATCATTGTGAGAT
>JASDQU010100127.1:103133-123633 GCA_032191745.1 Picea mariana
TCATCAACTATACACCTCATGTATGTGCGCCAACTCATCAACTACTTGTCTCAACCATGTACTCAACATGTACCACAACCAAAAGCCCTCATCAATTTCATCATCCAAATATGATTTGTAGCTCTATAATAGACCTGGTGTATATGATCACATTCCTGCAAACCTTCCTTAACTTGAAAAACAATAGAATAGCATTTTCATCAAACGTTTATTTAGTCTCACATGCCTAGTTTTGGATTAGTCAACAACCCTAATTTGAAGTAATCATAATTTTGAACCTATAATGTATAAAGATCTGAAACTGATACACAGTGTTCTTCAGTATTTTTAATGCAATTCCTCCAAGTGTCACTACTTGGAACCTCTCAGAAAAGGAGTTATAGAAAAAATGACATACCTTGTTGAATTATGGCTTATTCTAGAGAGCGACCTTGTAGAGCGTTCCCCGCACAAAATATTTGATGAAATGATGTGAAAATATTACAAAACATACTATAGAATGTACCCTAACCAACACATTTGGTCTCACTGAATTTAGATCTGTTATGAAGAAGTTATGACGTTTTTACGTTTGGAACTAAATTTTGGCTTATTCTAGAGAGCGACCTTGTAGAGAGTTCCCCGCACAAAATATTTGATGAAATGATATGAAAATGTTAAAAAGAATACTAAATAATGTAAATTAATCAACACATTTGGTCTCATGGAATTTGGATCTTTTATGAAGAAGTTATGACATTTTTACCCGAAACACCTGATTTTGACTAGTTTCAGGACTGGCCACAAACCCTATTTTCCACGGAGTGTAACTCCCAAAATACAACGACCCACAAGCTGATTTTTTTTTTACAGATACTTGGATATGTATTCTCACTTGCATAGAAATTTCATGGTCTGAATCATTATAGAAAAAAAAGTTATAGCGAAAATGGTGAGATGGCCTGTAAATAACATACCTTAGAAAGGACCATCAAAAGAATATATCCTTCCTTGCATTTCGGCCTTCTTTTCTTCACCTTCACTCATAATTCCGGTTTATATATCCTTGGTTACCTCAAAAACATATAGATATTCAATATTCTCAAGTGTGATTCAAATGAGAGAGCATTGCCTCTTATTTATACTCTCCAAGTAGCTTCCTTAAAAACATCTTCTAGGTCACTTGGCCCACATTCCTTATTTTAGGGTTGGGTCCACTTCTAATTTATCCATTAAATTTATTATTGAAATAATTTATTTGGTATTCACTTTGAATTATAATACACTTATCACTTCACTTTATTATTTACCTTTTAAAATCTCTTAAACCACTTTGACTACTTTGACCTTTTGGGGCTTCTAGATGACATATGAGGGTCCTCCAACTTCGTAAGGCCATAACTCTCAAACCGTGAGGAGTTATGTGACGTTCTACATACCACCAGAAATGGAATGACATGTACTATCCATATAGAATAGTAGTATCTGAAAATATCATAACTCATACTGTTACCCATCAAACAAACTTGGGTTCATTACCCAAACCTGGGGTCTCCAACTTCTCATGGCAATAACTCTCTAACCATGAGGAATTATGTGAAGTTCCACATACCACCAGAAATGAAATGACAAGCAATATCTATCTAGGATATTTTCCCTAACAAAATCACTTTCCTTCATCTCATTATTCCACAATTAAGCATGGGTTCTCTTACTCCACAAAGCGTCTTCCCGTGAGGGATTTCACCATAAGGGGACCAATTTGGAGTTCATCCATATTTACTTCTTATCAAACATGAAAAAAAAATAATGAGTCATATTTACATCAAACAATATTGGGTCCATTACCCAAGCCTTTGTGCTACAGGGCTTTCTTCAAGGTTTGACATCAATGACAACCAGCCTTAATCAACAGAAGCATATACAAACATAGCTAAACATTCATCATGCAAGCTCATTGCTTGGACCCATTTCCATGTCCTTCATGGACATATCAAACTTCTAGATCCTTCTCCCAAGGATATTACTGCCATTCTCATGACAAATTCCATAGAGATACTCAACATTGAGTTTCCCTCTTGGTTGAGAACTTGCAATAATTCACATGATATCCACCTGGCAGTTTAACAGACATAGTCATAGATATGCTTCCCTTTCTATATGATAACTGCTAGCATTAAAAGACTATTTCCTCAAATTCCATAAAAATAGTTCCCAACTCATAAATACAGTTTGGGTAATTATAACCATGCCCAAGGTAACAAAAAAACCAATCTAGCTTCCAACTAGTCTTGGTCAGCAGACCTTTCGATCAAGGAAATCCTTTTTTAGATTGCCCTCACTACAATTTAAGTATACCAAACCATATATGTATGGATACCATCCACCACTGGATGTCAATCTGACCTATTGGGAATATATAATTGCCCCAACACTTCCTTTACCACATTTAGGATCGACATTTAATTAACCATTTTACCTCATTTGTAATAAATTTTAATGTCTACATTTGGATTATTTCCTTAAATCCCAAATACTATTTCGAAGTATGTTACTTACTAAGTATTTTAATACATAACTTTAGAATATCTTTAGATCATAATCAGTCTTGGGAAAAGGGTCCATCTCTTTCCTTTTTAAATTTTTGTAGAGGTTCTAGTTCTTTCTGTCTACTCTCATTAAAACAGAAGATAGGATGCAAATGTAGATCAACCTTAACCATTACACCTATAACTCTATCTTCTGTTCAACAACATCCAGGGACAAAGCTCACTCTCCTCCTCCCACAAGAATTATGGAAAATTAGTTTCCTATCCAACAAGCAAGGGAGGATGTTGCGATTTCTCACTCAATCACTCCATATTTCTACAGCTCCATTTATTATCTTGAATAGAAAAACACTTCCCAGCAATTCCTGTACCAATAAAAAAAAAATTGTTTCCCAGTTCCCTTTAAAACTCGATAGTTTCACATGCTCTCCCTTTTCAGAGAATGGTCACCAAACTCATTCCTCTTTCATAAACACATCCTTAAGTTAATAGGGATACACACTCCCCTAGCACAACCATGAGTTTTTGAACTTGTTCTTGTCACTTCACTTCTACCTTCATGAAGGTTGTTCTCAATCTATAGGGTTCCTTTTTACTGGCTTACTGGGTTATTCCAACAACAATTTTCATTCATTATAGGTAAAGTAAATTTACCTTACCACTTCCATCAATCCTATGATCATGAGGGATCATACACATATACAAGGTTTAATCTGTCATTAAAGAAGTAATTATTACTGCTAAAGATCCTTTCAATCCATTCACATCCAAGTCTTACTTTTAGAGCCCATCAACATAATCCCACTTTTGTAGGGTTGGCTATCATTTCCCAAAATAAATGATAGGATTTATTTTCCACAAACTAGCATGATTCAATCTCGTTGGGTAAAATCCCAACTAAATTTTAATCTACATCCTTCTCCTCAATGAACTTGTGCAGATAATTTCCGTACGATAGTGATACTCTCAGCAGGATCATTTTAGCTTTGGTAAACTAGTCTTATGACTTTTCTCTAGCCCATCCATGCACATGTCTAAATCATGCTCTTCTATATAGGGTAGGGCAGGGTTCCCTTTCCCTTAAATTTTTCTAAGAAAGAAAAATCACTTGACTCTTACATGAGACCAAGCAGGCCAAGTGTTGTTGACATGCTCCGATACCACTTTGTAACACACCCACCCCCTTAAGTACCTTTTTAAGGAATGGAGCATCTAATTTTCACTTTTCTTAAACATATTGAATTCCTTTGTCTGAGGTAAGTATCCTCTTCTACTCACCCGTAGCATTCTAACGATTGCTACCCAACTCAAATCCAAGCTCTGGGTTGCAATTTATGGCCTCCCAAAGTTATTTAGGAATTTATCATACATGGGCCATGTGGAGTCCAAGTGGCTCCACCTCATTCGTACAATCCCTAAGTTCCTACATCCACGGGGAGGTTTGTCCACCATTCAATCCAATGACAAGAATTGATCTTCATTTGACACATAAGTTGTAGTGGAATTTGACATTCGACACTTCGGTGTTGAACGTCCCCTTTCTCTTCTGCACACATGTCCTCCGGAGTCCTAAATTACCGAACTCCCAAGGAGCTACCACGTAGCTCCGGCCTTCGCCCCTTTTGGGAGCACATGTTCTAACATCCCAAGTTTCCCAGAGTTCCAAAATCTTGAAGTTCTGAACTCTCGAAGTTCCAAAGGAACCCATAATCTCTCCACGTGGCTCCTTCAGTGGGTGACATGTGTCACATTTTAATGGGCCTATAGGGTCTGTGAATTGTATGAATCCAGGTGAAACATGGAAAATCGTTCGTGGGTCCACGTAATCCTTGAATTAATGGCCTCCATTTATTCCTAACTTCGTTGTTCATAGGTTTCCTCGCCTTGAACTACACTTCCTTCCAGAGTTACAAAATCCAAACATGCAGAGAAATCTAATCAACGATCCACGTGCACTCTATGATGGGCAGTCGAGATATACTCCGGCCTTCGGGAGTTCTCAACCCAAAGCGCAACACACCTCATATATTCTGAAGTCCTGAAATCTGAACCACACTCGATCTGTCGCCACGTGCACCTAACACCAAGGGCCGGGATTTTCTCCGGCCTTCATAGCTTCATGAAACTTGCACACTCTTGTGATTGTATTTTGATTCCACCAAAGAATTGGGCTTCCAGATAACTGTTGATCTAAGTACCATGTGTCCCTCTACTACCAACAACCCAGATTAACTTCAGGCTTTAGGAATTCAGAGAATTAGTCTCCTTTACGATGAACACACAACATCCATTGAACTCGCGAAGTCTGAAAGAATAAAGGGGTTAACCCTCACACTTCTTCTCCAAACCCAATGGTCATGGAAGAATTTGGTTCCTCCTAAAAGGATCTCATTCACTCATCCTCCAAATACAGGAATCCTCCCTTTTGGGACCTAAATCTTGCTATATTTCCTAAGATTTATACTTAGGAAAGTCTCCCGTGCATTCCTTGCGCTATCTCACTGTGAGAACCTTTCAATGCTTCACTAAGTGTTGGCCCTACACACTATGCATGTTTCTCGCCTTCGAGCTTTTATACTCAGACGGGTACATGTGTATTCATTGCACCAAGATTACAGAAAAGAAACAATTTGAAACTTATAGAATATCAAAGGTTCATTTGTTCAACTATAAAATGCACACACAAGAATATAATTCTGAAAGTAGATAACATAACATTAACCAATTAACTCAGAGATAACTAAACTCAAACATTCAAAACATGCATTTCAATCTAAGTGCACAGGGTAAATGAAAAACTTATCTATTACAGTTGATATCCGACCAAATGACTATGGGTGTTAGCCTCTCCACCCAACTGTAGGCTCAGAGGCATTCATTCTTAGCGCTCTGGCCACCCCCGTGAAAAACCATGATATCACAAGGGAAATTGTGTAGCTTCCCAGAGATTCTTTCTCTATCACGACCTCTGCGAGGTTTATCATATGCTCCCTCAACATCAAGCTCATGACCTTTTTCTCATGTCCTGTTTTCTGCAAATTCTCAAAGATCCTTTCTCTTGTTCTCTTCAGTAACCATATCAACTTAATATTCCCGTTCTTATTCTTAGTTGGATATCCTCACGCATTCTTCCTCTTTTATTCTGCATATCTGGGTCATGCATTCCCTCTCCTGATGTGTCTCCTTATTGTTTGTCTTCGCATGTATTCTTCTCATGCCTTTCTCCTCCTTAGGAAGGTTCTGGACCTGTCACTCTCCTTCTGTCAGAAGGAAACTTGGGTCAGTCTGGGCCTGCAGTAAAAAATTACCCTCTCTGGTACTTCAGGATGACAATGTTTTGTCTTCCCAACCAAACCCTCCATGCTTCCATTCATTGGGGTGGTTTATGGTTCAATAACCAATCCTTTTCTTATTAATTGATTTCTCCTTGGGATCAGGATGAGGCTTATTATTTCATCAAGGAGAAATTTGGTTCATTTTGACATAATGAACCCTCTCCACAGTTTCCCCACTCTTTTTATATAGTGATATCATGGCCATTACTTGAAGGCTTCACCCCACAGTCAATCATTAGAAATATACACAATAATACATTTGCATTGTTCCCATGCCATAGCATGGTGGTCATGATTAATGATTAATTACAAGCTGGGGGAAACATGGGTGTTACATTGATGAGTTTATCTTGTGAAGAGAGATGATGGATCTATTGTTTTGTTATGGATATATTTTCATCTGGTGTGAGGCCTAGGATGACCTGTGATAGTTCATTGATTTGGTTTGGGGGTTTCCAATAAGAGGTGGTTGATATATATGACTATTCATTGATATGGTTTTTTTATTTTTAGCGAGTGAGATACTCTGGATGACTTGCGATAGGTGGTTGATTTTTTCTTATGGATGTCGATGTATTTTTTTTCCCTTATGATAGGTGGAGGATCTTCTTCATATTGCATATTTCTAAGGATGGATATGGCTTTTGTCTCTTGCTTGTCCTCTAACAGTATGTTTGTTTTTGGATAGTATGTGGACAATAGGAAAGAGGGAGGCATGAATGTGGAGCGTGGTGATGATGCCACTTATCATATGAGAGGATTTGGATCCATTTCCTTTCAAGTGCCTTCATGTGATGTTCTTAAGTTGTATTATGTTTTTTTTGTTCTTGGGTTGAAGAAGAATCATCTTTCAGTGACTTAGATGACATAAATACAATGGATAGTGAGGGACAACAATGCACCATCAATTATTGTAGTCTAGATTTAGTGTACTTAACCCTAAAACGTTAGAGAAATGACATAAAATGTAGTGCAAAACCCAAGAACACAAGAGAAAAAACAGATAAAAATAGAGAGCTATGTTCACTTTCCTCTTCAGGGGGGGAATCTCCAAAAGAAATGATCCAAATATAATAATGATTCTTGACAAAAAAATACATAACTTTCTACTCAATATATAACTATCCATAGAAAACATTAACTATATATGGGTCCCTTATAATGAGGGGTGACCAACTAATTTGGAGATTATTACTAAAAAGGATCCTTTATTACAATGAGTGACTATTAACTAACTATTGAATGGGCCTTATTCAAGGAAGGTGACCTTGTATATTTTTGAAGGGGGTTAGGGTAGGACCCTAACATGCCCTCCCCTTTCAAAAATAGTGTTATTCTCAAGGATGAAGGAGAGGGAATTGTTGTAGAATCATTTTCGATTCCCATGTGGCATATTTTGGTTTCATATCTTTCCACTAGATCAATATTTCCTTGATTGTGAACTGCTTCACCTAACACTCTCTAGTATCCAATACTGCTTCTAGTTGGATTTAAATGGAACCTTTTGTTGATTTTCCTGGTAGCTACGGGAGGTATTCACCTCAAGGATAACATTTCTTATAGATGAATTTTCCAAGACATTACAAGAAAACCATTGGAAGTCAAAGAATATCCCATAAGAGAAGTTGACATCACAGAAAATAATAATTTTTTTTTATAATGCTCCAGAAGTAAAGTCAACTCTAGAAGAAAAAGATAAACAAAAATAATTTTTTTCCAGAAATTCAGATTGGCCCTGCCAAAAAAGTCATTGGACATATTAGTATAAATAAGAGTGACACCTTCCTCATTTGGCACACTCTCTCATGGAGATATAGTGCAAGTTCGGTGGAGAGTTGCAGTTGAAGCTGCAGCTGCAAAAGGAAGGAAGTAGGGTGCATCTTGGTTAGGTTTTCCTCATACCTCTCGCCAGGGTTTGTCTTTTCTGATGCGCATTATGAAGGGAAAACACTCTAGTGCTTTGGCTAGAGTGAGATGAAAATGCATTGTTGGTTATCTCTTGGCAGTGCTCTAGTGGAGGATAGAAACCCTAGCACTCTAGTTAGGGTGTGCTGCATCTATGTTGTTGGGTTATCTTCTCTATGGTTTTCTCTAGAGTAGAAGGGTTTCCTAGGATGTATATGTTATGCTCAGGGGTGGCACAAGTAGGTGTCTATGGTTGGGTGGCTATGGTGCAGCATCGCTTATGGAGAAATGAGTAAAATAAGTTTAAATTATATGGTAAATCAAATGTTAACGTAATTAACAAAAATTAAATATGGTATGAGAGCTTGGTTTCCTTCAAAACAATCCAAACACTGGAAGCAATATCGTCAGATTTACCTTGTCGTTGTAGTTTTCCATTATATCATTCTGCCGCACAGTTTTATTTTGTAAAGATAGTTGGAGCACCTTGAATTTTTAGAGTTTGCCGCTACTTACCGTTATTGATGGATGGTGCTACAATTTCTGAGGTATGTACTTGTATATGTTAAATTGTATCATTATAAGGAGGGTTTTTTGCAGGAGAAGGGACTTTTGTCCAAGCAGTGAATCATATATCCAGAGGGATCTTAGATTCGATGCATTCAGAGGAACAAAACATCCTCAAGGTTTGATTGTTTTGATATGCCTCTATCTGTTATGGAACCATTATGATATTAAACTAACCACTTCATACTATATATGCATTTGCTTATCTCCCCTCTAGGAGATATTCTTGTTTTGTTGTCTATTCCAGGAAGGTTATATTGTTAAATTCCATGGAGGTTTCCATGGAAATGTTGTTCTTGTTTTCTTTTTTTGGGATGGTTACCTCGGAGGCATGTCACTAGTGATAGCTCTGAGAGGGAGCTATAGTGACGGTTGTAGAAGGAAACTTATTAGATTGTATCTAGTTTGAGACATTAAGAAGTCTGACCACACAAAGAGTTTGTACAGATTGACAGTTTGACCAATTCCCAATGCATGATTCTATTTGTCTGAGTGAGTCATGGCATAGAACACTTTCTCATTTTCATTATAGATCTCTTCTTGCTCTGAGGAAGATGGTGATGAGTCTTCCAAAGATTTTCATTTAGAATGATGGAATTTTCAGAGGTTGTACTCTTGGCACTATGTCCAAGGGATATTTTCTGAGCAGTGAGGCTCCAACACATATCCACAGATGAGAAGACAAGTGACATTTTCACCAAGCCTCTGTTAGGGACACACTTTGAAGGAATGAAATTTTTTCCCTCAGGGAGTGTTGATAATTGTAGCATCAGGAAGACATTCCAAGTTCAATCAAATGGACTTGATCAAGTGGGAATGGCCTCAATGTAATCTTCAATGAACTGAAGATTCAAGTTGCTGCTAGATCTCCAGGAGGAAAGTGTCTGGAAAACATTCTAAGATTGGTCAAATAGACTTGACCATGTGGGAATGATCCTAGGGTAGTATTCGATTGACTGAAGTCTTGCGACCCTAGTATAGTCTTCAACGGACTAAAGAATCATGTCCCGATGTAGTCTTCAATGGAATGAAGCTACACAGTTCTCGATGTACTAATGACTCCTACAGTGTGTGTGACTTGCATCGAGGGTCATTATTTTAGAGAACACTCACTTACAAGTGTATACTTGTAGAGGTGAGTGACCCCGATAAGCATTGGGCCGACCCTTCTCCCAGTAATGGGTTGCAAACCAGGGGAGATAGGGAACATCTACATCCAGAGTATATGTTCCTCGATGTAGTCTTCGACGGAATGAAGAATCAAGGTGCTTGAGATTCAATTCCCAAGATGTAGTTTCTCTAGTGTAGAAGGGTTTCCCAGGATGTATATGTTATGCTCAGGGGTGGCACAAGTAGGTGCCTATGGTTGGGTGGCTATGGTGCAACATCGCTTATGGAGAAATGAGTAAAATAAGTTTAAATTATATGGTAAATCAAATGTTAACATAATTAACAAAAATTAAACATGGTATGAGAGCTTGGTTTCCTTCAAAACATTCCAAACGTTGGAAGCAATATCATTAGATTTACCTTGTCGTTGTAGTTTTCCATTGTACCATTCCGTCGCACAGTTTTATTTTGTAAAGATAGTTGGAGCAACTTGAATTTTTAGAGTTTTCCACTACTTACCATTATTGTTGGATGGTGCTACAATTTATGAGGTATGTACTTGTATATGTTAAATTGTATCATTATATGGAGGATTTTTGCAGGAGAAGGGACTTTTGTCCAAGAAGTGAATCATATATCCAGAGGGATCTCAAATCCGATGCATTCAAAGGAACAACGCACCCTTGAGGTTTGATTGTTTTGATATGCCTCTATTTGTTATGGCACCATTATGATATTAAACTAACCACTTAATACTATATATGCATTTGTTTATCTCCCCTCTAGGAGAAATTCTTGTTTTGTTGTCTGTTCCAGGAAGGTTATATTGTTAAATTCCATGGCGTTTTCCATGGAAATGTTGTTCTTGTTTTCTTTTTTCGAGAAGGTTACCTCGGAGACATGTCACTAGTGATAGCTCTGAGAGGGATCTATAGTGACGGTTGTATAAGGAAAATTATTAGATTGTATCTAGTTTGAGACATTAAGCAGTCTGATCACACAAAGAGTTTGTACAGATTGACAGTTTGACTAGTTCTCAATGCATGATTCTATTTGTCTGAGTGAGTCATGGCATAGAACACTTTCTCATTTTCATTATAGAGCTCTTCCCTCTCTGAGGAAGATGGTGATGATTCTTCCAAAGCTTTGCATTTAGAATGATGGCATTTTTAGAGGTTGTACTCTTGGCACCATGTCCAAGGGATATTTTATGAGCAGTGAGGCTCCAATACATATCCACAGATGAGAAGACAAGTGACATTTTCACCAAGCCTCTGTTAAGGACACGCTTTGAAGGAATGAAAATTTTTCGCTTAGGGAGTGTTGATGATTGTAGCATCAGGAAGACATTCCAAGTTCAATCAGATGGACTTGATCATGTGGGAATGGCCTCGATGTAATCTTCAATGGACTGAAGATCCAAGTTGCTGCTAGATCTCCAGGAGAAAAGTATCGGGAAAACATTCTAATATTGGTCAGACAGACTTGACCATGTGGGAATGATCCCAGGGTAGTATTCAATTGACTGAAGTCTTGCAACCCTAGTATAGTCTTCAACGGACTAAAGAATGGTGGCCTGATGTAGTCTTCAATGGAATGAAGCTACGTAGTTCTCGATGTACTCATGACTCCTCTAGTGTGTGTGACTTGCATCAAGGGTCATTATTTTAGAGAACAATCACTTACAAGTGTATACTTGTAGAGGTGAGTGACCCCGATAATATTTTGGCCGACCCTTCTCCCAGTAATGGGCTGCAAACCAGGGGAGATAGGGAACATCTACATCCAAGTATATGTTCCCCGATGTAGTCTTCGACAGAATGAAGAATCAAGGTGCTTGAGGTGCAATTCCATGTGTAAAATAAAATCGAGATAAATACATTCACGTAGTAATCCTATGGGAATATGTACATTCCAGGACTGATCTTGATCATTCCAAGAATACTCATGATCATGTGGGAATATGGGCATTCCATGATCAATCATAATCATTTGATTAAGTGGTGAATGTGGCTCCGATGTCGTCTTGGTTCTTGTCACTGGACAATAATGACCCGAGATGCTAGAAACAAGGTTGTGGAGATGTATCATCAATATATCTAATGAGGCTCATGGAGAAACTTTTCTATGACAAAAGAATACCAAGAATAGTACAAGATATTCTTGGTGAATGCCTTCCTCGTTGAGAGGGAGTATTGATGGTTGCAACTTCGTGAGACATTCCTTTGTGAAGATACTCCTCGATGGATTGAGTTGAGTATGACACGTATTGATGAACTAGTAAGTTGTATTAGGTTGGTTCCCAATGTCCCTTGGGAGTAGACCATGTGGACACATCCCTTGGGATTAGACCAGGTGGACATGTCATGGGCAAGTAGTTCCTTGACGATGCACTATGAGTGAGTAGGTCTTAGTGCCACACTACGAGTGAGTAGGTCCTAGTGCCACACCATGGGTGAGTAGGTCCTAGTGCCACACCATGGGTGTTAGGTCCTAGTGCCACACTACGGGTGAGTAGGTCCTAGTGCCACACCACCAAAGAGTAGGTCCTAGTGTATTCTAGTGGTAATGAGGCCCTAGAAAAGGTCCACATTGGGTGTAGTCATGTGCGACATGATGATTCTACCAGTAGCATGGTATGCATGACCATGGAATGGTCTTAGGACCATGATATAGCCTACGAGGCTATGAGGACCAGAGGAAAAACATCATGGAGAATACCCCCCTGGATAAGAGGGAGTGTTGATGTTTCTGGTAGCTGAGGGAGGTATTCACCTCTAGGATAACCTTTCTTATAGATGAAGTTTGAAATACATTAAAGGAAAACCATTGGAATTTAAAGAAGATCCTAGAAGAGAAGTCAGCCTCACAGAAAATAGTAAAGAAGAATTATAATACTCCAGAATTAAAGTCATCTCCAAAAGAAAAAAATAAACATAAAATATTTTTTCCAGAAAGTCAGGTCATCCTTGCCAGAAAAGACATTGGACATATTAGTATAAATAAGAGTGACGTCTTCCTCATTTGGCACACTCTCTCATGGAGATATAGCACAATTTTGGTGAAGAGATGCAACTGTAGAAGGAAGGAAGTAGGACACATCTTGGTTAGGGTTTCCTCATGCCTCTCGCTAGGGTTTGTCATTTGTGATGCGCATGGTGAAGGTCATCCACTCTTGCACTCTATATAGAGTGATCTACAACTGCATTTTTGGTTATCTCTTGTTGGTGTGCTAGTGGAGGCTAGACACCCTAGAGCTCTAGATAGGGTGTGTTGCATATATGTTGTTGGGTTATTGTCTATGTGCTTTTCTCTAGTGGATAGAGCTCATTCTTGGTTATTTTGTCTTGGGAAGGATATTCTCTATAAGAAGGTTGTTGGGTTTTCTCTCCTTGTGTAGAAGGGTTTCCCATGATGTATATGTTATGCTCAGGGATGGCATGAGTAGGTTCCTATGGTTGGGTGGTGATGGTGCAACATCGCCTATGTAAAAATGAGCAAAAGAAGTTTAAATTGTTATGGTAAATCTAATGTTAACGTAATTAACAAAAATTCAACACCTTCTTCATCAAGTTATGGTAGGTTGGTCTACACTTTGTAATTTGATCCCACAAATTTCTTCAAACAAGACACATGAAAGACTGGATGAATCTTGGAGTGGGTTAGGAGATCCAACTTGTAGGCAACCTAACCAATGCGTTGTATGATTTGATAGGGACCATAGAACTTGGGAGAGAGATTATGGGGAACTTTATATTTGAGTGATGTGTATTTATAAAGTTGTAGGTGAAGAAACACTTGATCCCATTCATTAAAAGAATTCCCATATCTATGGCGATCATCTTATTGTTTCATTCAATTTTGCATGATAAACTAGTTTTCCTTGAGGACATGGATAATGGCTTCTCGAGTGTGAAGCGTTGTGTGTACTTCATTAACCTTGGAGGTTCCTGATACATAGGATGTCATTGATAGGGGGTTTTGGGCACAAACAAATTCATATGGTGTCATTTTGGTAGTTCCATGATAAGTGGTGTTGTACCTCCATTTGGCAAGGGGAAGCCATCATGCCCATTGGTACCTCTTTTCAAAATAAAAACATCTCAAATAAATTTCTAGGCACTTGTCGACCACTTCCATTAGACCATCAATTTGAGGATTATATGCATTGATCATATTCAACTATGTACCTTGGATTTTGAATAGTTCTTTCCAAAATTTGTTAATGAATGTGGGCTCTTGAAACGAGACAATGGAAGTTGGCATACCATGTAGCTTAAATATATTATCCATGAAGGCCTGGACCACTGAGGAAGGGGTGAAAGGATGATCTAGGGCACAAAAATGACCATATTTTTAAATAAATTCAACCACCACCATGATGAATGATTTGTTTCCTTCTTTTGGGAGTCCCATGATAAAATCCATTGAAATGTTTGTTCAAATCCATGTTGTGATTGGTAATGATTGCAATGCCCTTGGTATCTTCATTGTCTCTCCCTTATTTCTTTGTTAAGCATCACATGATGCTACCAAGTCTTGGATATCTATTTTCATGCTATCTTAGAAGAATGAATGCTTAGTTATTTCATAGGTATTATGAAATCCAGAGTGACTGACTATTGATGTTAAGATTTGTTGTTTTAGGGTTGAATATTTTTCCAGGATAATGTGCCCTTTATACCACAATGTATCTTGTTTCCATGTATAACTAAATTTAGGTGGGTTGGGTTCTAATGGAGGTCATTGGACGAGTTTCCTTAAAGTATCATTTTCTATTCATTCCTTCTAGGCCTCCTCGATCTATCCTATACTTGGTGATGATAATGAAAATAGTGACATGTCCTCCTCGAAAATTCTAGATAAAGCATCAAACACAACATTTTCTTTACCATTCTTATATATGATCTTATAATAATACCCCAAAATCTGGGTGAGCCATTTATGTTTCTCTAGTGAAGACAATCATTGTTCAAGAAAGTACTTTAGACTATGATGGTCAATATTGATATGGAAATTCCATGCGATATGGGTTCCAAGTCTCCAATGTATGAAGGATAGCCACAATTTCCTTCCCATATGTGGGTTTTTCCAAATTGTGGTCACAGAATTATTTATTGTTGAATGCCAAGGAGTGTCCTTCTTGAATTAATACTACTCAGATACCTCTCCCTAAATAACAACATTCCAAGACAAAAGTCTTATTAAAGTTAGGTACTGCTAATATTGGAGTAGTGCACATGGCATCCTTTAAAGTAGTGAACGCATGTGCTTCTACCTCACTCCAAATAAAGGCATTCTTTTTAAGAAGTGAATTTAGGAGAGATGCAATTTTCCCACAAATTTATTGTAGTAGTGTGTAAATTATAAGAATCCCCTCAATCTCCTCAATGTTTTGGGATGAGGCCAATATTACATAATAACCACATTCTTGGGATCAAATTGTACTCCCTCCCAACTTACAATGTTGATCCAGGTGGATATCAGTGGCCACCCACCTTTTCTGACTGGCTCAAAACAGTTTTTTGGCAATTTTTGCAATTTATTATTTTTAGTAGGTTTTAATTTCTGGGACCATTCTGAGGGCCTAAATGAAGGTTTTTCGAGATTGATGTTCTACGCCTAAAACAAAGATCGTATGCAAAAGTTATGACCCTAGGAAGTTGATGTACTAACTTACCCAAACGGGGCCCACATGACTTTTGGCGCTTCATCTCCTAGGGTTAGGTTTTTGGATGTCTAGGGTTTTGGCATTCCTGTTTATTGTAAAAAGGCCTTCAGAGCCTCATTGTAATCATCTTCTTGCGAATGCGAGTAGCCGCCACATCTCTTCTCAGAGATACGCTGCCACCATTCTAGCGAGTCTTTCACTCTGTATTTTTACAGTCTCTGTACATTTCTTTGATTAATAGAAATCATGTATTACTATATATATGTGTTTATGGTTTCATCTCTGATACATTTATGTTATATTATTGAATATCTATGATATCTCTGTGCATTTCTTTATTATATCTCTACTCTCATTTCGTGCCAAAAATAATCTGGATCAAATGTGACCCAAATATTGAACCTTAGGATCCCCAAAAAACACATTTGGAGAATTTCACAAATAATTGGTTGCCTCTCAAGAGTTTCAAGGAATTACCAACATGCTCTATGTGTGATTCCCATGATTTACTACAGATCAAGATATCATCAAAGAATACTAGAAAAAATTGCGCAGGAAGGGTTTGAAAATATCATTCATGAAACTTTGGACAGTGGATGGATGATTACAAATTCCAAAAGACATCATTAGAAACTCATAATGACCTTCATGTGTTCTAAACGCTATTTTTGGGATGTCTTCCTCTTTTATCCGGATTTGATGGTATCATGAACGTAGATCAAGTTTAGTGAAAAACGTTGCTCCATGAAGTTCATCAAGGAGATCATAAATAATGAGAATGGGAAATTTTTCCTTGGTTGTCAACTTATTAAGAGCCCGAAAATCAAGACACATGCGCCAAGTGTTAGAATATAACGGATGTGCTCATTTTACCATCAACAATATCACTATTTTCACCCAACCATAGGCCGAAGCCACCCTCCGAGCACCTTAACCTTGACATAGAATCACTCTGGAAGAAAACCCTAGGCTAGATAGCCAAACAAAGGGTAGCGCACCTTTCCCCAAGGATAGCGCACCAAACAAGAGCTAATCAGATAGTCCAAACAATAACCAAGAGATAGTCCAAGCCGAAAATCAATGTGATAGTTGTAGTAGCTGCAACGACAACTCTCCTCCAAACTTGCACACAAACTGGGCAACTGTAGTGTGCACAATTGCTGCTCTGCAATTCTAAGAATGCCTTCCAGAATGAAGATTGGCCTCCTTTATTTATACTAATTATGGCTAACTTCCTAGGCTGACTTCTCATTCTGGGTGTCTATTTACTTAGTATATAATATTTCTTTTGGCCGACTTATTCTCTTGTAGGCTAATAACCTAATACCAATTATCCTCTTGAGTTGACTTGTCTTCTAGGTTTATTAGCCAACTCATTAGGGTTTCTTCTTTCTTCCCGAAATATTCTATTCTCGTCAGGTTTACACGTGGAGGTAAATACCTCCCACAACTACCATAATATTAACACTCCCTCCTATCTAGGGAGGTATTACTGGTAATGGTAATGAGCACAAACATACCATTCACCCGGTAGCATCAACATAGTTGTATAGACTATCTCATGACCAGATCATGAGCACCATCATCACCATCAGTGTCATAAGTTGCATCATCTCTCGAAAACATACTCTATCTGAGTAATTTAGACATGATGATGGATAAGTCACTCACACCACATAGTGACACAAGATCCATTCTTCTAATCTAGACATATGTCCTAGAAAAATAAATGTCCTGAACCATTTTCTGTCTGGGAAATCTGTGTCCATTGATCATCCATCTAGTTGATAATCATTTTCAACACTCCTGATAGTCTTCAAGGCAATCAGAACAATATCATTCAATAGAAAACAACTGTGTCTATCCATCATAGTACACAACTACAATCCAGTGGTACACTACCACACCAAGTAGCACACAGGTACTTGATCAGTGACCTATAGTCGCAAACAGTGGAAAACATCCACCACAGTAGTATAAAACTATTGTCTAGAGACATACAGTCTTCATAAAAATCATCTGATATCAACCTGCACAAAAACAATGTTATGATATAAACTGAATCATCTGGGCCATTCTTCCACTCACATATGTGAGATATTGGAAGAGCATTTGGCCTCAAAAGGTAAAACAGCAATGATGAGCTATCTGGACTATTCTTCTTAAGCAAGGAAGAATAATTGTCCTAATTTCTGAGCCTGGACCATTCCTCACCCTGGGCCATTCCTCCGACACTAGTCAAAGTGTAACCTGGAGAGAATGAGTCTACCCTAAGGAATATGTGTCCCTGATTGCTGAACCTGGACCATTCCCCACCCTGGGCCATTCCTCCAGCACTAAACAAAGTGCAACCTAGAGAGAATGAATCTTCCCAATGGAATGACTGTTCGAACCATTTCCTAAGGAAATGACTTTCCTGCACCAACCTCCAAAACGAACCATTCCCCATGTTAACCACAATGGGAAATCATTGTCCAGCGAGGCAGACCAGTCTTCTTGAGTAACCCTCAAGAAGAGAGACTACCCTAGACCATTCCCCATGTTAACCACAATGGGAAATCGTTGTTTATGGCACATCAACAATCCATCGAACCATTTTCATTACGAAAATGACTGTTCGATCTGGACCATTTTCTGAACTGGAAAATGCAAGTCCTTCATAAATCTCAAACCACTTTCTGAATATGGAAAGGAACTGCTCATCCTGGACCATTTTTCGAACTGAAAAATGATTTTCCATCAATCAATAACACATCAGTGCTCCCTCCCAACCTGGGAGTCATCTCTTCTTTTTCAATAACGAAGTCGTCTCCACGAGCTCCAGCTTGAGTTCACAAACTCTTTCATCTTGGACATAAGCTTTACCAAAATGTCTGCTTATCTTCTCATCCGTGGAAATATATATTTGAAAACGGGGAAAACAGGAAAACGACTCACTAAGGTGTAGAAACCCTAGGCCTTAATGTGTTTTCCTTCTTCTTTAGCTCAATGACAAGATAAAAATAGCTAGGCTAAAAGAGTAAGGGTAGAGTTTTGTTATGGCAGGGCTCTAACATCTATCTTCATCAAATTAAAATGGCTCTTAGCATAACTTGGTAAGGACTTGAAACAAGGACACCAACATGTGCTCATTCCCTAGGGTTTGATTCAGAAAAATCCATTAAAATGCAAGAAAAAGATACCATAACCATTCAACTAAAGAAGAATTACATAAATGCACTTACATTCATCAACCATTCATTAGGAAAAACCCTAGTTCTAAACCTTCCACCAAGAAAATGCAAAAGATCACCAAGAAAGAGCCTCCTTCAACAAGTGCGCATCACAATTTCAGCCAAGAACCCTAAATGAGGGTGCAAGTTTCAGACCTCACCAAGAGTGAGTGAAATATCATGATCAATAAGAGAGTTTTATCTCTCTACTTATACAATAGCAATGACCTTAATAAAATTTAGTTCACCAAAAGGCCGACAAGGAAAAAATACATAATAATATTGTTTTACATTAAAATGTCATAATGAAACCCTAATCAAGAAAATAATGAGGACGTCATCCCCTTTTAGGGTGACATTAGCCCCTTCTAGGGAAAATGTGGCCTCATGGAGGAAAACGTTGGCCCTTCTTGGGCCTCTGGAAGCTGCCATACATGCCATTCATGCCATAAGTTCCTCCCAATACTCCCATAACACTGCATGATGTCATAAGAGGTCCTAGGTGATGTCATGGTCCTTCCAAGGCCAACGTCCCAGTGGAAAGGGCACAACCCCCCTGGGTAAGGCTCTGCCAGGTTTCCTTTGTGGAATGTCCTCCTCTTCTTTGGTGCAAACCCCTATGTATTGTATCTGCCCCCTGTTGGGGTCTCAACATCCATCTGGTGGGATCTCAACCCCATGGAGGTCTGAACTAATCATCTCCCCATGTGTACCTGTCCAACATGGTACCTTTTTGTCAGGTATGATCATGAACATCAATAGTGTTGGACACACCTACCACACTTAGAGGGGGGCTGAATGAGTGTGGGGCTCTTTTTCCCAAAACTTCCCTCTTTCACAAAAACTCATCAATTAGCATTTAACATTTATTCATTACCCATTGCTGTCATTTATAACCAGTTAGATGTAGGCACATATCAACAACATATATCAGCAATATATCATCAACAAGTCATCATCACAATGGACACAAAGAACACAAGATGTATGTACAATTTTCTTTTTATTACAGACTACAATCCTTGGGTTTATCAGCAACAACTGAATAGAATAGAACTCTACAAGAGCACCAGCTCTATATGCAAGACTCAACTTACACCCTCAACATCAACTAAGATGAGGCAACAATCCTCAATAGATATCAACTTGTCAATAGGTACGCGACCTGTCAATAGTTCAGCCCGTGTGTGAACGCGGCCAGTGTATAATATAACCAGTGTTTTCTCTTGAGCTCTTAGGGTTTTGCTTTGCTTCACATGCTCAGATCCTCTGCAACCTGCAATCACTTTCTCTTCTGTCTTCCACTATCCAAACTGACCCACAACCAGTCACAATACATCCAAGCTCTCCAATAGCTTGCTCATGCTCCACATCAAATCAATGTGAATGCTATCTCAACCATGTATAAATAACTAGTGTACCATAGCAATCATGTCACTACTGAATCACAAGAGTGTTGCTCACTCCATCAACCAAATCAACCAAATTGAACCACATCATAGAAGCCATTCCAAGAATTCCCTAAGCATTCACAACATATCAAACAATAACATCTATCAAGACAATAATGTAACCATACCAGTGTCTGAGTGATAGATCTAAGGCCATAGAATGCAGACCTGGAACCTGCTTCATCATCAAAGAGCTTGGCACCAGCTCAAACACAAATCTCCATGATTTTATTGAGTACACGCTCCTTGTACACATCCAACCCATGTGCAAACTCACCCTATACATAGACAGACCGCGTGCAAACTCACCCTATACACAGACAGCCCGCGTTTGCATCAGAAAATAGGGTTTTTTGTGACTCCAAGACTTTTGTTGTCAAGATCTCTGATATTGCCAAAACTTTGATGTGTCCATGATATCCTCCTCTCGCTCTCTTCCTCAGAATAGATCTTCAATCATGCTCAAGAGATCCACATCAATAGGATGCTCTCACAAGAAGCTCTCCATCAATACTCCAAAAGATATTACCAAGAAGCTCTCCATTGATCCATAAAGGATTCTCACCAAAAATGTGTATTTTACAAGAGATCCTAGCTTCTTATTTATACTTTCATCTTCTAGGTCACTTAACCCATTTTTAGGTTACTTAGCCCATTTCTGGGTCACTTAACCCATTTTCCTTATTTTAGGGTTAACCACTTTCCATGAATAGAAAGTTCT
>JASDQU010100127.1:127867-149863 GCA_032191745.1 Picea mariana
ATAATCCATCTTGATTTTGTTACTTTACTTTATCATTTAAATAATGATTTCTTCTTTTCAAGTACTTTTACTTCTTTGACCTTTTGGGGCTTCAAGCCATCATATGGGGGTCCTCCAACTTCATAAGACCATAACTCTCAAACCGTGAGGAGTTATGTTTCATTCCACATACCACTGGAAATGGCATGACAAGCACTATCCATCTAGGATAGTTTCACCAACAACTTCATTGATCTTCATCTCATTATTCCACATACAAGCATGGATCCTCCATTTCAATGATCTATCTTTATCGATTGGTTTCCACTTGGACATATATCATTCTCATCAAGGGCATCATATCAATCAATTACTTGACATCAATCAAACTAGACCATTTACATATGATCCGACAATCTCCCAAATAATCAAACCATTGGCATCAATGACAAACCATTTTCATCAATGACAACCTATTGGCATCAATGACAACATGATCCAACAATCAGATACTCCCTCTATGGGCTCACAAGTCACAAGGATCATAGCAATGCCAATCACAGCCAATTATCAATTTTATTAAACATGTGCATAAAACCTTTTTACTCAGTCAAGTGCTCAAAGACATTATACAAATCTGTAAGGCAAGTTTGGAGGAAGTGACAGGGCGTCCTATTGGGCTAGTGTCCACTGGATGTGGGGTGTTTCTGGAAGAAATCAAATCCAAGTCATGTTAATGGATGAGGTGGATGAGGGATGTCCTGACAAGGGGTGCAATGATAGCAGGGAAATGCATGGCTTACCTGTGGGTGACTTTGTAGAAGGTGAGTTGTACCTGTCTTGGATGCAAATGTTTCCAAGCTCATTCATGCCTTTTATCTTTATTGTTTATTTATTTTTTTTCAAGAAGATAATCAGTGGACACTTCCCTGGTGTGGTGATCTAGGTGGATATCGGTGGCCACCCACCTTTTCTAACTAGTTCAAAACAATTTTCTGACAATTTTGGCAATTTACTATTTTTAGCAGTTTTAATTTTCGGGGCCATTTTGAGGGCCTAAATGAAGGTTTTTCAAGATAAAGATTCTCAATGATAGCCATAGTCATGATTGAGCCCCCAAAGTGAATCTCCTCGACGATACCTTTCCAATGGGCTATCATACACCTAAAATGAAGATCGTATGCAAAAGTTACGACCCCAGGAAGTTGATGTACTAACTTACCCAGACGGGGCCCACATGACTTTTGGCGCTTCATCTCCTAGGGTTAGGTTTTTGGATGTATAGGGTTTTTTGCATTCTTGTTTATTGTAAAAATTCCTTCAGGTCCTCATTGTAATCATCTTCTTTTGAATGATCGCAACCGTCACATCTCTTCTCAGAGATAAGCTGCCACCATCCCAACAAGCTTGTTTCCGCTGCATTTTATAGTTTCAACTTACTTTCTTATTGAATAGAAAAGAAATTTTACTGTATATCTGTTATTTTGTGTGAAGCACCTATTAATAATCTGTAGTCATTTTGTTCTGCTCATAAAATTTGGATCAGTGGTATCAGAGTGGTTTTCTCCTTGTCTTCTTAATGCGTGTCCCCAACGAGGTCAGAGTACAAAGAGTTGGGTCTCGAGCTTGTTTCTCTTGAGGAAAAAAGATCTTGCACGCCCAAGCAACCTCTCATGGTAGGAGAAATGAAAGATGATAGTACAATATATCCTTTCAAACTGTTTATTGAGGAATCCCTCACGCAACAAAGGAACGAGATGATGGATAGTTTTGCACAAATCCTCCGGCAGCTACCAACAAGCGACGCATCTTCTTCGAGCGGAGGAACCACCCCCTTCAAGGTACAAATAAACTTTTATATTCCTATATTTGAAGGTTATATAGATGCAGATGTTGTAGACAAGTGGTTGAATCTACTAGAAGGGTATTTTTTTGTCCATAACTTTTTGAATAGAGAAACAATTACTTTTGCACTCCTCAAAGTCATTCCCCATGTCAAAGATTGGTGGGAAACTTTCTGTGAGCAAAAGGAAACAAAGGTACCCTCATTATTTACAGTCACAACCACTTGGGAATACTTCAGGGATGTTATTAAGGAACAATACTACCCTGTCGGAAGTTATGACGACTTGTATACCAAATGGACCACATTGCGGCAAGAAAGAGACCAAGCATTGCCAGATTTCACAAATATATTTCATACCTTGTGCACCAAGCTAGGTATCAAGGATTCAGAGAGACATATAGTGCTCAAGTATCATGGCACTCTGCATAGATACATATAGACTGAAATGAAATTTTTGGACATCTCATCCTTGGGCGTGACCTACCGATATGTCGTCAAAATCGAGCAGAAGCTCAAACAAAAAATGCGGCAATTTGGGCCTAGGAACCCCTCACAACAAAATCCAGGAAAGGGAAGCCCCAACCCACAGAACAAAGGACAAAGAAATTATGGATGGTATCAGGACAACTAGTCCAAGCCTCAAGCAAAGAAGGACACCATAAAGACAAATAAAGATACCGAAAAGTGGTGTGACTTCCATAAGAGCCCTTGGCATAACACTGTTGACTGTCACTCAAAGCAGTCGTTGGTGGCCGAAGTGAAATCCTCTGAATCAGATGTAGGTTCAAACTCTGAGCTAGAACTAGAAAGGGGAAGATAGATCATTGATGTGAAACCCAGTGCCATCATTGCTACCACCAAGCGCCAGCCTAGTGAACTAGACGAGCCATAAGAAGGAGAACGCCTCTTCCATTCACAGATGTGGGTAAAAGGCACCCCACTACACTTCATCGTGAATAGTGGTAGCCAGAAGAACCTCATCTCAGCAAAGATTGTCAAGCGGCTGGCCTTGCCAACAACACCGCACCCACAACCCTCCACCATTAGATGGCTCTATCAAGGAAACGATCTCCGCATTAGCCAACAGTGTCGACTATTGTACGACATCAATCCCTTCAAAGATGACATATTGTTTGATTTTTGTCCTATCGAAGTTTGTGATGTTATTTTGGGCCAACCTTATTTATGGAAACGTCATGTTGTATATGAGTCTAGGCCTCCTAGTGTTATTATTACTTTGAACAGGAAATTGTATAGGATACTCGAGGTAGTCCCACCTAGTGCTATTTCCTTGATCTCTGTTAAGAAATGCAGGAAGGTCATCTCTCAGATGGGGAATTTTGTCTTCTTTGTGATTCACTCTCAGAAAAAGAGAAATATCACAGCCACATCCAGGGTCTCTGCGAATGACCTCTCCACATAGAAAAATAAAGTAGATAAGGTCATGGAAGAATACTTAGATATCTTCTCCTCACCTACCGAGGTATCTCTACACTGCCAGGTCAAGCACCCCATCGATCTGACCCCCGACACACCACTTCCCAATGGGCCAGTCTATCGTCGCTCTCTATTAGAGAATGAGGAGATCAAGCGACAGATATAAGAAATGATCCACAAGGGGCACATTTGTCCCATCTCGTCACCTTGCGGGAGCTCAATCGTGCTGGTACAGAAGAAAGATGGAGCCTGGCAACTCTGCATTGATTACCAGGCTCTGAATAAAATCACAATCAGAAATCGATACCCGATTCCCCGAATCAACGACCCCCTTGATCAACTCATGGGGGAAAAATACTTCAGTAAGATTGATCTGAAGTCTTGCTACCACAAGGTCCCAATAGAACAGACAGATGTATGGAAAATTGCCTTCAAGTCAAAGGAAGGCCTTTTTGAATGGTTGGTCATGCCCTTTGGTTTGACAAATGCTCCAACCACTTTCATGAGGATGATCGACGATATCCTGTGACCATTCACCAATACTTTTGTAATGGTGTATATAGATGACATTCTCATTTACAACAAGACTTGGGCCGATCAGTTGCATCATATTCAGCAGGTTCTGCACACCCTCCGGCAGCACAAGCTATATGCCAACTTGGAAAAATGCTCCTTCGACATGGACAGGGTCCATTACCTGGGCTACATAATTGATCAGCATGGCGTACATGTAGATCCATCCAAGATGCAAGTCATCTATTACTGGCCAGCCCCAACCACACTCACTAAGCTTCGGAGCTTCTTGGGCCTTGCCAATTTCTATCGCAAGTTCGTGTTGGGATTATCCCATATTGCATGGGACCTCAATAAAATAACCAGAGTTGGTGGTAAGGGGAAATTTGCATGGGGACGGTCCCAATAACAAGCGTTAGACGATTTGAAGCAACTATTGTGCTCAGCCCCAGTACTTTCACTACCATACTTGCAACAACCCTTTGATATCGAGACAGATGCTTCAAACTATGCGGTGGGTGCCATTCTCACTCATCACGGCCACCCTATGGCCTATCATAGTGAGACACTATCAGATGTTGTCCATAAGTACCCTAATTATGACAAATAAATGTACTCCATTGTGCAAGCCTACCGCCAATGGAGACATTACATTCTTTGGAAGGAGACAGTCATCCACACTGATCATAAGACACTACAGTTCATGCAGACACAAGGAAAATTGTAGAATGATTGCCATCAAAAGTGGTCCACATACTTGCAACAATTCCACCTCAACATCAAGTATAAAACAAGAAGCACCAATCACGTATTGCCTCAGTAGACCATCATTCGATGCACTCATCATAGTGATAGAATCCTACAACCATGAGACCTCTAGATGGCCCCAACTCTATGAGACGGACCCAGACTTCACCACCACCTACCAAATGTTGGGTGCAAACGTAGTTGTCAATAATTTCCATCTTCCGGATGGGTTGTTGTGTTTTCTGGGCCATATCTGTGTTCCATCAAGCGAGCGAGTGAAGATGATCTAGGAATCCCACTACAGTCGGGTGGCAGGACACTTCGGCGTTGAAAAGACAGTGGTGATGCTACAGAAAAATTTCTACTGGCTGAAACTTCGACAGGAGGTCAGCAAGTATATCAGATCCTACACTGCCTGTGCTATTGCCAAACCGACCACTAAGAAACAGGGCCTATATACCCCTCTTCCTACCCCTGATAGGCCATGAGAATCCATCTCAATGGACTACATGTCATGCCTCCTGTCCACCAAGCAGGGAAATGACTGTGTTTTTTTGGTTGTTGATCGCTTTTCTAAGATGGTGATTCTGGTTTCCTGTAAGAAGAACATCATAGCAGAGACCACTGCTAAGCTCTTCTTTGAACAAGTTTGGGTACATTTTGGAATCCCACAAACCATTATCTCAAATTGGGACAATCGATTTCTCAGCACATTCTGGTCGATCTTCTGGTCACTGCTGGATACTAAGCTCACCAAATCCATGACATTCCACCCCCAGACAGATGGCCAAACCAAGGTCGTAAATCGAATGATTGTGCATATCCTTCGCATGTATAATTCAAAGCACCCTCACACATGGGATGAGAAACTTCCCTATGTCCAACATAGCTACAACTGAGCCCTGCATAGCTCAATCAGCCACAACCCCTTTCAGGTGGGGTTGGGATTCCAACCATTGGGTCCCATAGATGTTGCACTTCCCCTTGTGGTCACCTCGACTGACTCATCTCTTGCTCCAACTAAAGTTGACAAAGCCACTCGGTTCATTGAGTGGATCTAGCACATCCACCAACAGTTTCATCATATCCTACATAAGTCGAATGACAAGTACAAGCAACGCCATGATCAACATCAGGTGCCACATAAGTTTCAGGTGGGCGACAAATTTTAGTTTCACTTGCAGAAAGAACGCCTTACAGGATCCCATCGGAAGCTTCACCAACTCCATTATGGGTCGTACACCATCACCAAGGCCATGGGGGATAATTTTTTTGAGTTCAACATTCCTCCTTTCCTTGGCCTGCACCTAGTATTCAACGTGGATCTCCTTCGCCCTTATTTCCCACCATTATTGGACACCTCAGACGTAGCAGAGAAGTTGATACCAACATAGCTCAACCCTAAATGCATACAACAAGCATCTAATGATCATATTGTGGACACATTGGGAACTCGACAACAAAGGATCCATGTATATCTCATTGTCAAAGCAGGGCATCTCCTGCACCAAGGCAAGTGGCTCACCCGGGGCCAAATTCAATAGAAATTTCCTCATCTGATGGGGGAACTCAATGCAATGGATACCATTGCTTCCTAAGGAGTGAGGATTGATCTAGGTGGATATCGGTGGCCACCCACCTTTTCCAACTAGCTCAAAACAATTTCTGACAATTTTGGCAACTTACTATTTTTAGCAGTTTTAACTTCTGGGGCCATTTTGAGGGCCTAAATGAAGTTTTTTCAAGATCGAGCTTCTAAATGATAGCCATAGTCATTATTGATCCCCCAAAATGAATCTCCTCGATGATACCTTTCCAATAGGCTATCATACGCCTAAAATGAAGATCGTATGCAAAAGTTACGACCCCGGGAAGTTGATGTCTAACTTACCCAGACGGGGGCCACATGACTTTTGGCACTTCATCTCCTAGGGTTAGGTTTTTGAATGTCTAGGGTTTTTGGCATTCCTTTTTATTGTAAAAATGCCTTCATATCCTCATTTTAATCATCTTCTTGTGAATGAGCACAGCCGTCACTTCTCTTCTCGGAGATAAGCCGCCACCATTCCAGCAAGCTTGTTTCCACTGCATTTTACAGTTTCAGCTTACTTCCTTATTGAATAGAAAACCTGTTTTACTGTATCTCTGTTATTTTTTGTTAAGCACTTGTTAATAATCTGTATTCATTTTGTTCTTCTCATAAAATCTGGATCACGTGGTGACGAGTGGTGGCAATGTTACACACAAGAACTTTCACGAAAATGAGAAGGTTGGCTCGTGATGAGACCCCCTTTCTCTTGGCTATGCAACCAAGAGCCACTATCTTGGCATGGTAACTAGCTGCTATTAGTGTCATATCGTTAGATTCACATGGACCTAATAGGATGGCTCGTGATAAGACCCCATATCCTCTGACTAGGTCTTGTTTTATTATTTTTTATGGGTCCCTCTTGTTTCTTGCAGAGAAGGTTTTTTACTGCTTTCTTGGGATCCCTGGGAAAAGCATCTTGATGTTTTATTTTTAGGATTTTATCTTTTTCCATCTTCTTTTACCTTCTAGGCCTTTATCCCCTTCTTCCCACAAGGTAAGGTGCAACCCTTAAATGATTGGCCAACCCAATGCCTAGACCAATGTAATGGGATGGATGAGTGGGAGTGAAATGGAAAATGGTAAGTATGAGAGGAGCAGAAGATGACTTTTCATGAATCCCCCCATTGGAAATTCAAAACCTATGAACACAGGCTTACTAGGGCATCCTTTCATTCCCCCCTAGACATGGTCAAGTGGATAAGTATAATATCCAAGCACCCATTAGAAAAAAAAATAACTAAATGCACATATTCAAAGGTTTTGGGGATCAGAGTGACACATACCATGATACTTGGACTCATTACCTCATCGAGCAAGATCCATCTCTGCCACAGGACCAAGCCGAGGTGATGGATGTTTTTGCTGCTGACAAAGTGGAGGTGCTGAAAGGAAAAAAATATGGGCCCTCCAGGGCCATGCTCAAGTCGATCTGGCTCTCGGTACTCCATGTCTAGGACCTGTGGGCCTCGAGACATAATATCCTTAGTTATCCCTAAAGTGGGGGATAACATTTGGCTCCAAATCGAGGACATGTTCTCACCGTAGAGCGCATGAGAACCTCAACATATCTGTCATAAATTGTAACCTGCTCGATCTCAATACAAACCATTAGTAATCATTTGGGGTGGTGATATCACCCCAGATCATATATATAAAAGATGAAAACAAGCATATGTACAAGTGTGAAAGCAAACTACTCTAGTATGAAATGCAAATGGTATATACAATGAATGCAAATTCCTACCTACTTACCTGGACTTACCTGTTGGCCAGATGTTAGGTGTAGTCAAACGACCAATGAAACCAATCGAGCAATGTCCCACAATACTTGCATCTGTGCTTCATCATAAACCAAAACAGTGATAAGTTAAGCACAAAAATAACATGGTTTAGAGACTATATTGTATCATCGAAAATCATAAGGTCTAACTCATGGAGGCGGGTGGGAGGGATAAAATCATTCCAAGTCAATCTCTAAGGAGAGTGGTCAATCCACTTTAGGAAAGGATCGTGAAAGGTCAAAGTTTCAGAAAACTAACTCATAAGGTATGAAATCTGGCTACCTAGGACGTCCTCATAATCTGAAATCGTGGAAGGGATTGACAAGGATCTAGAAGACGACTGACAAATTTTCAAGGGAAAGTTGAAAAACTGAGATGACAGACTTAAACTTGTAGTATTCAACCAACCCTTGGACTCTAGGGTTTTCCCCAGAGGAAACTCAATATCAAAGATATATTCCCCAACTACACCTCTAGAGACACAACAAAGTAAAGTAATCAGAGGTAGTTGGAGAAAGTTGTCACAAGGATCGTTCTTCAGGAAAATAATGTCCTTACTCCTATCAAGACCTGAGCATGACAGTAGTTGATAATCTTCTTCATGGAATGAATCCAAGTTCTCAGAGGAGTACTCGTCAAAACCCTCAAGGTAAGACCGAAAATCATCAGGAAAACATGGTACTAGGTCATCCTTGGGTGTTTGGAAAGTACGGGTAAATATATCATCTCCTTGTTGCCATTGGTCGAAATCAAAAGTATGTTGTGATAACTGTAAAAGAAACACTTGGAAATGATTCTCAATGTCATAAATTGGGTCTATGTCAAAACCAACTACATCCCATTTACGTCTTCCGACATGTATGAACTCATCAATATCAACTAAGTCAGTATCAGTATCATAACATGGAGGATTCAAAACATTCAAAGACTCATCCATCTCCTCCTCATTTACCAAATCATAAAGTAGTGAATCATCAAAATCATGGAGAGGAGGGTAACTTATCGTTTCTTCTTGTGCAGGAGCTTTGAGGACTTGGGTGTCTTCAACATGCATCATTGGTTCATCCTCATAAATTGCCCCTTCATCTTCAATTGTAAAACAAAGAATATCTACATTGTTTGAGGATTTTATTTCTCCTTCACCTTTTGAATCATGGGACAAGGTGTCATCGGAATCCTGAAAAGGAAGGAAAATAACCTCATTGTCTTCTTGTTGTACATGAGAAATAGGCTCATGGATTGCTTCATCAGGAGGAGGGCATGTTGACACTTCTTCATCTTGTTCGGGTTCCATCTCCTCAGCTGTGTTTTCAACGGTCCCTTGCTCTTGGAAAACATCATCAAGAGCTTTCTCACTAGCATTTTGTTGGTCAATAACTTGTTCCCCTTCTTCTTGGAAATCAACAGTAAAAGTTTCAAGGGAAACTAGTTTTTCCAAAATGAGAGTGTCTGAGGTATCTTTAGGGTCATTAATTTTGGTCTCTAGGGGGGAAATTTGTTCCTTCTTGGACCAAAAGATATTTGCCTCGACTTTCATGGCCATGTTACAAGCTTCATGGAGTTTTTTTGGCCTCTTTTTACTTAAGAGAAACCCTCAATGCACCAAGAGTGCATTGGTAAAGAGATACACAAGGTGTTTGTCTTCAGGATAATGGTCTCTAGGAATTTGATATAGTAATCTCTGAAATCTATACTGGAAGTCCCAGACAGTCTCATCTTTAGTTTGTTTTGCATACTCGAGTTCTTTTAGTAACATTTCCATATATTCCAATTTCATACCCCATCTTTTGAGAAAGGTTTCCTCTAGTTGTTCCATAGTTGTGATGCTAGCATTGGGGAGGTTGTCATACGACTCCCTAGCGTTGCCATAAAGAGTGGTAGATAAGAGCTTCATAACCAAATCTTCATCATCACCAATGATAGTATGGAGTTGAAAGAAAGCCCAGAAATCACTCATGTGATAATCGGCTCTTTCCCCATCACTACCAGTGAATCTAGGGAGCCATTTCTCATACTTCGGGGGCATTTTTAGAGGATATACTAGGATTTTACTCATGTCTAGGGGTTTGAAATTTCCTAGGTCCCATTGAGAAGTCATAGTTGGCTTTGTCATTGGTGGAGTTGCCAGATAATTTTTTTGAAATTATCAAAGAAATAAGGGAATCACCCTTAGTGGAGTTCCCAGGTAAGCTTTGTAAGATAAGGAATTTTGAGGAAATGCTTACCAAAAAGTGTCATCTTGAGGAGAATTGACTTAGTGTTCCCCGACAATGGCCCCAAAATTTTATCGCACAGTTTGAAGTTGGAGTAAAGGATGGAAGGAAAAGAGGCAAACTGGTGAAACTCAGACTATCCTACCAATGTCACCTCGATAGGATAACTCTTTCTGTTTAGGGTGGTAAGCTTAGGGGAGGCATCCCCGGTGACCTTGGGTTTCAATAAGGAAAAGGATTAAAAGGCTAAGTAAATTTTTCCCCCTCACAAGTCACCACCAATTAGAAATTTCGGCTAATCAACCAATAAAGATAAAGATAACCGGAAGTACAAATGATCACCAAGAGTGTACCTGCCCGAGACAAAGCAACAAGAAAACTATACATGTGCAAGGTCACTTGCTTGGTTAGTACTTCATGTAATCAAATACTTTCTGATATAAATCAATTGACCAATAATACAAGTGAAGCAAATCAATGATATAAACTAGTAATGATCACAATATATCACTTCACAATAAAGGCTAAAGAAGCTTCACAATTATCAATGACAATTTATCATCAATGTAACAATACTAGAAGCAATGCCTTAGCCAATTTTTCAATTGCTTTAAAGACGCAATCAATGTTGCATGGACATGTTTATAGCACAATTAGACGACGACAACAATAGGGTTAGTAAGTGTTAGTATAAGCTAGGGTTAGAAGGAGTTAAAGGTTTGTTCAAGAATATTTAGAGGTTGTGATCAAAGTACTCAAACAAGAAGGTCTAGATTAGTGGATTATTAGGGAAAATGGAGTCAGAAAAGCTACAAAAGTTGAAGGGCCAAAAATGATAGTGGTATGGCTAAAGACAAGAGATTTAATGATGAAGTGTTGCTAAGGCAAGGCCTCACCAATCAAATCCTAGGGGAAAACAACTCACTAAGGTTTAGAAACCATAGGCCTTAATGTGCTTTCCTCCTTCTTTATCTCAATGATAAGATGAAAATGTATAGGCTAAAAGAGTAAAGGGTAGAGTGTTGCTATGGCAAGGCTCTAACATCTATCTTCAGCAAATTAAAATGGCTCTTAGCATAACTTGGTAGGGACATGAAACAAGGACACCAACATGTGCTCATTCCCTAGGGTTTGATTTAGCAAATTCCACTAAAATGCAAGAAAAAGATACTATAACCATTCAAATAAATAAGAATTAAAGAAATTCACTTACATTCATCAACCATTCATTAGGAAAAACCCTAGTTGTAAACCTTCCACCAAGAAAATGTAGAAAATAGCCAAGAAAGAGCCTCCTTCAACAAGTGCACATCAAAATTTCAGCCAAGAACCCTAAAGGAGGGCGCAAATTTCAGACCTCACCAAGAGTGAGTTAAAGATCATGATCAATAAGAGAGTTTTAGCTCTCTACTTATACAATAGCAGTGACCTTAATAAAATTTAGGTCACCAAAAGGCCGACAAGGCCAAAATACATAATAATATTGTTTTACATTAAAATTTCATAATGAAACCCTAATCAAGAAAATAATGAGGATGTCATCCCCTTTTAGGGTGACGTTATCCCATTCTAGGGTAAAAGTGGCCTCCTGAAGAAAAACGTTGGCCCTTCTTGGGCCTCTGGAAGCTTCCACACATGCCAATCATGCCATAATTGCCTCCCAATATTCCCATATCGTTGCATGATGTCATAAGAGGTCCTAGGTGATGTCATGGGCCTTACAAGGCCAATGTCCTAGTGGAAAGGGCACAACCCCCTTAGGTAAGGCTCTGTCAGGATTCCTCTGTGGAACATCCTCCTCTTCTTCGGTGCAAACCCCTATGTCATGTATCAGCCCCCTGTTGGGCTCTCAACATCCATCTGGTGGGCTCTCAGCCCCATGGAGGTCCGAACTAATCATATCCCCATGTGTATCTGTCCAACATGGTACTTGTCCATCGGGTATGATCCTGCACATCAACAGATACGCCCTCCATGGGCTCACAAGTCACAGGGATCATAGCAATGTCAATCACATCCAATCATCAATTTTATTAAACATGTGCATAAAACCTTTTTACTCAGTCAAGTGCTCAAAGACATTATACAAATTTGCAAGGCAAGTTTGAAGAAAGTCACAGGGTGTCCTATTAGGCTAGTGTCCACTGGATGTGGGATGTTTCTAGAAGAAATCAAATCCAAGTCATGTTAATGGATGAGGTGGGTAAGGGATGCCCTGACAAGGGGTGTAGTGATAGCAGGGAAATGCATGGATTACATGTGGGTGCCTTTATAGAAGGCAGGTTGCACCTGTCTTGGATGCAAATGTTTCCAAGCCCATTCATGCCTTTTATCTTTATTCTTTATTTCTTTTTCTTCAAGAAGCTAATTAGGGGACATTGCCCTGACATGGTGACCAGTGGTGCCAATGTTACCCACAAGTACTTTCACGGAAATGAGAAGTCTAGATTGTGATGAGACCCCCTTTCTCTTGGCTATGCCACCAAGAGCCACTACCCTGGCATGGTAACCAACTGCTAGTAGTGTCATACTATTAGATACCCATGGACCTAATAGGTTGGCTCGTGATGAGACCCCCTATCCTATGACTAGGTCTTGTTTTATTATTTTTTATGGGTCCCTCTTGTTTCTTGCTGAGAATATTTTTTACTATTTTCTCGAGGATCCCTGGGTGAAGCATCTCGAGGTTTTATTTTTAGGATTTTATCTTTTTCTAGCTGCTTTTACCTTCTGGGCCTTTAGCCCCTTCTTCCCACAAGGTAAGGTGCAACCCTTAAATGATTGGCCAACCCAATGCCCAGACCAATGTAATGGGATGGATGAATGGGAGTGAGATGGAAAATGGTAAGTATGACGGGAGCGGAAGATGACTTTTCATGAATCCCCAAAGTGAAAAATCAAAACTTATGGGCACAGGATTATTAGGGCATCCTATCATTCCCCCCTAGACATGGTCAAGTGGATAAGTATAAGATCCAAGCACCCGTTAGAAAAAAAAAAACTAAATGCACATATTCAAAGGTTTTGGGGATCAGAGTGACACATACCATGATACTTGGACTCATTACCTCATGGATCAAGATCCATATCTGCCACAGGACCAATCTGAGGTTATGGATGTTGTTGTTGTTGACAAAGTGGAGGCACTGAAAGGAAGAAAACATGGGCCCTCAAGGGCCATGCTCAAGTCGATATGGCTCTCGGTACTCCATTTCTAGGACCTGTGGGCCTCGAGACATAATATCCTTATTTATCCCTAAAGTGGGGGATAATGGGAACCACACACCCCTCAAGGGATCTATCTCAGGTTTGTGTCATAGAGAATGTCTCACATAGTTGCAATCATCAACAAGTTCCACCAATGTTTTCATCTCTGCATATAAAAATGTGATAGAGTATTAAAAAAAATATCAAAGAGAGATCCAATGTCCCATGTTTTTATATCAAAATAGAATGTATCAATTAGGTATAACCTTGTTATTGTAACTACTAGCCACAAATCGTGAGATGTAGGAAGGAACCATTTCTAGAACAATTGTTGCTTGAGTGAGGCTTGTGCCAATGCCTTCAACTCCCTTGGTTGAAAGATATGTTTCCCAAGCTCCTTGATGGTTTGTACTTCTTATGAGTAGTAGGATATTATGAAAATAGTGTTTTATTCACCTATTGCATGAGTACTATGAGGAAAAAACACAACCATACCACCTACAAACCCATATTTCATTAAGTGAAAAAACCAGGTTGAGAGATATTTGAGTCATAATTGCAAATACAACATGTTGACACTTAAAAACGCAATGATGAATACTATGCTCACAAAATATTGCCAAGCTTTATTATTTAACTATATTAATAATAAACTAGTAGGTGGGACCCCCTTGTTATAATTATGGTGCTATGGTGGATATGTTGCGCTTATATTTTGTTTACCTATGTGATGGTACCAACACAGTCTTTTATAGTTCATTTGTTTCAAATCATGGTTTAAAATGTTTTGGTAACATGTGGTGGTTGGGTATTAAAACATGACACTAAATTGCTTTGATGATCTCTGACAGAATATGTTAAGACTACCCTGTGGATGAAAAAATAATAATCCATTTTTGGTTTTAATATTGTATTAAACATGGCATTAAATGCTTTGGATGATCTTTGATAGAAGTTAATAATGCTATCCTTTTGGATAAAAGAACTATACTCAAGTTCTAATATTGTATTGTTATGACAAAGGATGGATTCTCTTGACCCTTGCTACTATGATTATGCACCTTTTTTGCGTTTCATAAATGGTTGCACATTGGGTTATGTTCCTAACACATTTTTATTTTAAAGAAGTTTGACATTACCAAGGGGTGGTGCACTTTGCAAAAGTGATATGGCAATGAATATTTGGTTGATTAATGGTATATTTCTATGGTGAATTGGCTTGGCTTGTACTTTGAATTGAATGAAGTTTGAAGGCAGAAGGGATGTGTATTTACTGCACGTCACTTAAACTCCCCTTGAGCTCGTCACCCTAGTCATTCTTGCATTTTGTTTTGGTTTTGGTAATTGGTGTTGCTCCACCTTGTTCGGTCGTGAAGGAGATATACAGTCTTGTTTTTCCTCGTGCATGTTTTTCTAGGTATGGTTTTTCTTACTCTTCCATCCATGATAGTTACTTTTCCCTTTGAATCAACTTTTGGCTCTGGTTGCTCGCGGTCTATGTGATTATTAAGTTGTTATGATAGTTTTGAATTGTGTATTGCTGTTTTCATCCTTAGTTTCTCATGGTGGTGGTTCTGGACTGTTGGAATTCTTAAAATAAATGGTCATGCTCTTCTTGTTGTGTGTAATCCTTGCATGGAATTGTGAATAAAAATTGCAATGGAGCCTACTCGGCTATGGATTGGATTTTGGGTCTAGTCTCTCTGTTGAAATTGATTATCATGGTTTTCCAAATCTTTGAGTTTTGGGAGCACCCTACCTATGGATTGAAGATACAGGTCTCTGTGATTAAGTTTTCCCATGCCATGTTCGTCTTTGTGGCTAGTGTACACACATTATTTCGACCCTGTGGGTTTTAATGAGAACTGATGAAAGATTAAAGTGTTCCATGCATTTTCTTGGCAAAACCCTGAGTTGTTAGCTGATTGTTATAACCTCACCATTTCCGGGTAAACATTACACAGTATGAATTTAACGCCACCCAGAAGTTTATGGAAGCATTATGCATGCTTTTTGGTCAGACATAGGTTTTTGCTTGGTTGTTCATTTTATAACGCTGACTAAAGGGATTGGCTTCATTTTTTTTCCTCTTGGAAATGGTTGTCTGTTGTTTTGGAAACCCTTACAGTCGAGAGTATTGTTACATATTATTGTTATGTGGTAAATTTTGATAGGGAATGAGTCGTCTGCGCTATTCGAATACCAAACCCCCTGGTAAAACCACTTGTTCATACCTTCTGCTTATTGTCTTAAACCCTAAATATTACATTGATATCGTTTTACTCCAGTTTGATGTTTGATGGGAGCACTGTGTGTGCTTGGTTACTTGGGCATGATTTTGTTGGGTTCCTCGTTTCACAATTATGGAAGAAGTCTATAAACACTTATTTATTTGAAGCTTAGGCTCAAAGTATTGAATGTTATTTGGTTAAATCATTATGTTGATTGTGTTAAAAGGGACACCTGTGTGCGAATTGTTTGAGGCATGAATAAGAGTTATAATGTCCAGTTTGATTGCGTTGAACATTATTGAAATAAATGATGGATATAAATGGTCGTAAACACTGTGGATGTTCCTGTTGGTTTTAAAGGATTTAGCATTGGAGTTAATGTATGGTTGTGGCTCATAGGCTATTGTGGTTTTTGATAGTGACTGCAATGTTGTTCATTATGACTATCATATAATGATTATATGGATACAAGGTTTGTTGTAATTAAATAATTATGGGAATATAGATTATTGTTTGGAGGCCAACAAGCAAGTTGTCAACGAAAGTAACAATCTATATTACTGTTTTGAAAAAGTAAACACTTTTAAACTTTGAAGGTCTGGACAAAGACATGTTTTGATTTATTTTCAATTGAATGGTATCCATATAAATTCCCTACCATTCTATAATTTTTTTCTCATTACATTCCCCTCATAATCCCAATTTCATTTATTGCATCCTTGTTCTATGAAATAAATTTGAAAGGAAAATTCTGTGTAAAAGCGACAAAGGGATAACACAACAAGGGTTGGCGACTGATATTTTGATACTTTATTACACAGTAAATTATTTGATTAATTTTTGAACAGTATTCATGTATTATTCCCCTATCAGTATTCCAATTCTCTCTAATTACACTCCCTCCATATTTACCATGAACTCTATCACCCCCTGTTCACTTGACAGTTAATGAATGGTTTGTTATGGATGGATTTTCATGTATCTTGTGTCAATTCTTGGGCTAATTTTTTATTCATGTAAGAATAGTGTCATGTATGGTTTATTATGAGCTTCATTACTAATAAACTACTGCTGCAGGATGATATTTTTTAGTAGGGGAAGCAATGGGATAAATAACAGAGGCAGGGGAAATTAGAACCGAGGTCCTAGAAGGCCTAGATTTTCCATCCATTTTGATGTTGATCCCCAAGAATTGAACCAGTTATTTCAACCTAGGTTATTTAACTGGATTGGTTGTGTAATAATGCACCCTCAACCAGAAAGACCTCCTTTCCAGCCTCACAACATCCCTGACATTCTTGTTCCTCCACATGTGTCCTTGCAACCAGAAGTCCCTGCAAATGATGGATGGAAATATATTGTCAACCCGCCTGTCTCTCACCATCGTGGTTGGACCACTATGTCATTGCCTTTGCCGCCATTTGTCAACCCCAATGTCCATATTGTCTATGCTAATTCTCCTGTTCAATCTTCACATGCTAGTAAGAGACTAAAAACTGATATTCCCCAACCTATGCAAGATACAGGAAAATCAGTTGCATCCCCTTCTTCCCCCTCCGATGATTCCTCAAAATCTGTATCCTCCTGCATGCATTTGAAGGATGATTGTTCCCATTTGATCAGTGAGATACAACCTCAAGGGTCTAACCAACCACGAGCTACTTCTGGGAAATCAAATGGAAACAACAGTGAAAAAAGAAAAATTGTCTCACAAAGTGGCAAATATGGTTTTTAGATTATGTTTTTATGATTTCAGTTGATGAAGATAGTGCTAGTGGTTTTCAGAATGTTTGGAAAACAAGCTCTATTTTGGTATTTTGTGGATAGTGCAGATATTTATATATTTTTGGATATGATATTAATTATTTATAATATTCAAATATCCAGTTTGAAATATATTTAAGGGAGCTATAAGGGTGGCATATGGTTAAAATGATTTTCCTTTTTGTGTTATATTTTATGATTTGAAAAGAAGAAATGACTGGAGTCACAAGGGGTCCCACCTACCTAGTTATTATTAATTAAATAACCTTAACTATATTATTATTATTTACGTCTCCTAAACCAATTAGTTAAGTCAAACTAACTTAACTAAAGAAAGTAGTTGAAATACTTCAACTTATTTGGAAAGAATAAAAGTTGAATGAGAAGAAGAGACAAGAGGAGAATAGAAGGAGAAAGTAAGACTAATTTTTGCTCTTTGGTTGCATGAGATAGTTTCATTTTTCATTCATTTTTTAGTTTATTCAAAGCCTAATTATTGTTTTGACAGTAGGGTCTTATTGTACACAACATGGTTCAAGACTGAACCAAACTTTTCAGACACTTGTTTTAGAGGTGTTGATCCATCCTTGATAGTCTGTGTATTCATATGTTTGTGAATTAAGTTTCATGGCTGATAAAAGATATCTTGCAGAGTCAAAATGGCAAAAGTTTGTGGCAAGCTAATCCAGATTATAAATTTCAGTTTTACTTGATTGTCAGAGTCTTTTTGTATGGTATTCATTGGGGATTTCTAAATTAGACTTTGGTCCATGCCCTCATAGGGGTTTTGTAAAGAGAAAACACTTTTGATATCTTAGAATGAAATAAAATCAGATTGTTATTCTGTCTCATATATGTGTATTTATGACTTGGTTACTTTTTTCTTTTTGAGCTCCATGTTTCCTTTATTATAAAATCTGTGTATATTACAAAAAATTGTATTAATTTTATTTTATATTGCAACATTCTTTTCATTAATAAATCAGTCTCAATCCTAGCAATTAATATTTATGGATTGGGAGAATATTTTTGAGGCTATAAAACCCAGGGTGACATTCCCGACTATCGTGTCCTAGCCAGGCAAGATTCAAAAATGATTGAGTAAGGTAACTCATACCTTTTCCTCAATATGACCCATGCATCTCAATAAGTAATTGATTGAGGGTTCACTCATGCTCCTCATTGAGAGACTCGCCCATTGCAACTTTGGCAACAACATCTATCTCATTAATGGAAATAATCAAAGGTGCATCCTTCTCATCTCTTGCGAAGAGGTCACACACATGAGAAGCACCCATTCCAGCATACCACTCCACAAACTTACTAGTTGAACATCATGAATGTGAGAATGGAAGTTGGAGATATTTGAATGCAGGGAAATAAGATGGATGTGGAGGATTCAATTGAAAGGATAAGTGCAAGGGAAGGTGGAATGTGGTGGAATGTGAGATGCAATATTTTTTCATTCCACATTGGATTTGAAATTCTAAATTGTGGGATGTGGAGACATGTGGAAGGATGTGACATAAAGACTCTCACATTCTGCCTTGGATGTGAAATGTAGTAGTATGGGTTAATATGGAGTGGTTTGGTTTGGCTAGTCAACATGTATGAGAAGGCCTCTTGAAACACAAAGGGCACCATCTTATAATAAGGATGGCACATGAGGCCAAGGGTTAACCCTTTTTAAATGAACATGATGACTTGAAGCTTGAGTTTCAATTGAGCTTAGCCATAGAAAAACTCATTAACAAGAGAGTGCCTTGTGTTTTTTATCTTTTGAGGTTTTTTGTTTGCAAAATAAATTACAAGGAAAGAACATTGTTAGCGTTTGGGTTATTCTGAAAGTGTTTGTGTAATAAAACTTGATAGATAAAAGAGATAATCAAACATAAAACATCAGATATAAACATTTAACTCCAAAGGTACCAAGACATTCACCATAGACAACATAAGAATATAGAGAGAAGAACCATTAAGGTAGGGTAACACTATTAAATACTCCTTATGGAAGGAATCGTTCTACAAGCCATGCTTTCTACAAGACAGTATAATTCAACACACATCCAATACAATGATACTCGTGTGTATTTATACTATATCTTGAGTATTCCTAGGGGTTTTATGCCAACTATCCCTTATTATTATATTTTTACTTTTAATCACATATTGGGCCTATTCCAATATTATGGGCACATTACATTCATTATCCCCTTAGATACCTCCCTAGGTACATTACATTCCATCCCCCTTGGCATGTTTCATCCTTGAAACATGAGAAGAAGCCATATAATATGACCAAATGAGAAATATTGTCAATTGGTGCCATGCACAAGCATCCATCCATCCCAGTGAAATGTGGACATGGGGTCCAATTGTGTCCTTTTCGCGAGCTTGATTTTGGTTTCTTCTTGGGATCCATATCTTCGCTCCACTACTCTAATTGATTTTGGTCCTCCATGTGCCTCCATATCAGTTGCCTCTTTGGTTCCATGTTGATCCACAATATGTTTATTGACATTCATGACCTTACCTTGATCATTGTTGTTTCATCTTGTGATGTGGGTGGTGAAATATAACAACCGTAACTATCGATTGTTATTTCTTTGACTCTTGAACATGTGGTTCCTTTGAGACATTTAGCTCCTTAGCTTCTTCTTGTTTAATCCCTTCCTAGGGATTTTCTTCAAGTGCTTCTATTGGTTCTTCTTCCGATTCAACCCTAAACTCTTCATCTACTGTGTCATTAGGTACTGCACTTTGTTTCCATGTAAGGACTTCTACATGTGCCTCCTTGGGCCTTTCCTATTTAATAGGTAAAATATCCTGTAATGTAATTTTTTTCTTCTTTTACCTAAGATTCAAAAAATACTTTTTCACATTAATATTAACTGTACCTTTTATGATTTCATCCGCAAATGGTTACAGGAATCCAACATCTTCAAACAACTATGAGTCCACCCATGGACCAAAATTACCAAAAAATTATTTCCAAAAGGTCCAAAACTATACAACCAGTTATAAAATCAAGATGCACTATGAATACACACGACGCACACACACATGCGCCATCCAGAAACGCAAGAAAAGCACACATGCGCACGATGCATGATTGTGGTCACTAAAATCCACGCACACCTGAGAATGACGCATTTATGAGATTGGTCGGCCTCCCACCCACTTCTGGTTCAACTTCCAAGTTGATTTGACATCCAAATCTAGGCTGGATCTTACTGGGTGGCTAGTAAAAGACCTAAAGGTGCCCTAAACAACCCCTTTTCACACTAAAAGCTGGTTGCATAATACCTCAAAGTGATGTTATAAAACAAGGCCATGGGTGCACTACATTTTCAAGGAATTCATTTGCAAGGTTATGCTGCTGCTATTCTCTTGGGGAATCCTCTTTTCTCATCAAGAGCATATTAGCACCATTCCATTTGGGCAATCCACATCACCTTTTGAGTGGGTTAGCTTGGGATTCTTTCACCATTTCTTTCAAGTTTCAAAGTTGTAAGAAGAGCTCAATTGTGGGGGTCCAAGAGCCCTCCCTTGGAGGAAGAAGGGACCCAAAGTCCTCTTTCTTCTCGGTGTTTTCTTTTCACTAATACAATCCTTTCCATTGGTGACATGAGTCTTGTTTGTTTCTTGTTCTTATGTCCTTATGCTCAATAGTTTAGTTGTTCTTTCCTTTCTTAGTTTAATTCTTAGCTTAGTCTTTTATGTTTATTCTTCTAATCCTTTCCTTCACTGTTGTCTTGCTTAGTTGACCCAACTAAGATTGTAAGCACCTCTATTTTTCTCATTCAGGTGACAAAAGAGGAGCAACAGATTGGTGACTCCACTGGGGAAAGGTATCAATTTCCTACCCCATTTGGGTTATTCTAGCTCTTCTTTCGGTTTATTTAATCTACAGGTACCATAACTGGCCCAAGCCGACCTACAAAACATCCAATTCAAAGTTGAATTGAGAGAATTCCATCCAGAATTTTCTTCACGACCATGTGACAGGTGTGCGCAGGTTTATTGGCCCACAGTCGCGCATCGTGCGCACGTGCGCCAAAATTACTGTGTTATTCAGCGCCTTCCGTGCACCTGTGCTCAAAAGTCTTTTTCGATTCAGGCATTGGCGCTCAGTGCACCTCTGTCTACTCTGAGACCCGTGCACCTGTGCAGAAAAATACACATTGTAATCCTTTTTGTGATTTGTGGAAGGCCCCTAGCCTTCTTAAAAAATGATTACATGCATGTTGTAATCTGCACCACACTTAGTTCCCTCTCCATATAAAGGGATTAGTCAAAAACACATAGGCACTTAGGGGGTTTTAAATCATTATTTCCTCTTTTGTTTTCATTTTTCCACATGGATGGCTTGCTTTGACTAAGAGTATAAGTTGGAATCATTTGTAATCACACAAAACTTACATTGGGACCAGAAATTGGATATCAATCATTGATTATGCTCTTCTCTCGCGCTTCAAAGTGATCTTGAGAATCAGAAAAAGGTTGTAGGACAATTTCATCTCCCTTAAAAAGACTAAAACCTTTAGGAGAGGACAACAGCCCCCTTGGGACTCCTCTTAGTTTATTTTTCAAACACATCTCAAGATTGTAACGGGCCCATACATGCCCACATGCTACAAAGATAGGATAGTGTTGAAATTTACTTTCTTAGATTAAATCACTAGGG